>VDFB02165191.1:0-23335 GCA_007258455.2 Sequoia sempervirens | reverse complement strand
CTATGAATTTGAGCCTCCAAAATAAAAATTGCATTAGAGAGGGGGGGAATTTAAGCACCTGTTGACATGAGCACTGCATTAGTAAGCACAATATTCCTTTATCCATCAAAATATTCTACTCAATGGAATATTTTGGGAATATTCTATGACCAACCTAAAAAAATTTGTGGTGAGAACAATCTTCAAAATGGATGGAATATTCTTCTTTTAATTTGTTGATATATTCTTCCACTTGTAAACTATTTTGTTGATAGGCATGAGTGTTGAATTGATGAGAGGATGTGGTGAGACAATTAGAGGCTGAATATGGCACCCTTTGGAGGTTGTACTACTAGGATACAATGGTACTATAGTACCCTACGAAAAAACCCGCAATTTTTTTTTTTTGATATTTTTTAATTAAAAAATTTCTCACAAAATATTTTTAAAAAGTAAAAATAATTTTTTCAGACTTGTAAATTTTTTCCTTGATGACTATATTTTTCTTGTGACTTGCTAATTGTACGACCTCAATATATGACCGTACAACTATACGATCGACCATATGACTATATGATCGACCATACAACTATATGATCAACCATATGACTAGGTGGAGGAAAAAAATTGAGGGCCCAAGCCAAGTGCTCCAAATTTGATGATTTGATAGTCAATCTTGGGATTTTTGGGACTCTTGAATGTGATGGTAGGATCTGTTGTGCCCCAAAGTGTTCCAAAATTACATCTACCTCCTAAATATGGCAACCATTTTTTAGCTGCAAACCCTCATAAATTTGGCCTCATATGCTCAATTTAGAAAAAAACAAAAGGAAAAAATGACTTTCTTGAACCCCTTAAACTTAATGGTGAGCTCAAATTTGCACCAACAAGCTCTGATTTGAGCCTAAAATACAAAACCATAAAGAGGAAACTCTCAAATCTAGTATTTTTTAAATATTTTTTATTCTCCAAGCCATTAGTTGATGCAAGAGAAAAGCATACTCAACTTTTCAAGATCCACCAAGATTTGAAACCTAGATATTTTAGTAAAGAATAATAAGAAGCAATCCTATATGTTATAATACCATGTTATAGATGGTATAGAATACTCTACACCATGCAAGCTTTGGTTGAAGATTATAGCCACCCAACATCTAAGAACTTCATGAAAGCACAAGAGAGATCGAATATGAGAGAATAATTTTGATAGATTATGATGATATGACTATTATATGATTGTTGATTTACACATGAGACCACCTAGTTATATAGCCAAGGTGAGACATAGGATTAGACAATATCATGGCAAGTGTCTTAATCCTATGTCACGAGATAGCTAATATTAAATGACTTAGGAATCAATCATTAAATGTGAAAAGATAAGATAATATCTTATAACAACTAACAACCTTCTATAAATATTCCCTAAGACCTAAGTAAACTTTACATATAAATAGGACCTACAAGTGAAAGAGGTAGGTAAACCACCTATTTACACCAATAGGGGGAGAGGGGGATATATATATATATATATATATATATATATATATATATATATATATATATATATATATGGGGAGAGAAAGAGATAGAGAGAGATAGAGTGAGAGGGTAGGAGACATGTAAAGAGATAGCAGGAGAGATAGTAAGATAGATATGAAAATATAGAGGGAGAAGGTGAGATAGAGAGATACATGAGAGGGAGAGGGAGAGATAGAGAGCTAGAAAGGGAGAGAGATATAAAGATGGGAGAGAGATGGAATGAGGGATATATAGAAAGATAGAGTCAAATAGTGAAGGGAGAGAGAGGGACATAGAAAGATAGAGAGAGATAGAAGGATAAAAATGGGATAGAGAGAGGGAGATACTAATAGAGATTGGGAGAGAGTGATATATAAAGAGAGAGGGAGGATATAGAGATAAATAGATAGAGGGAGAGGAAGAGAAACATAAATAAATTTTGAGACATAAAACGAGAGAGGGAGAGGGAGATAGATAAAGAGGGAGGGGGAGAGATGGAGATAAAGAGTGAGAGGGAGAGAAACATAAATAAATGGTGAGAGAGATAGAAAGAGAAAGGAGAGGGAGAGGGGGGGAGGGGGGAGATATATATATATAAAGACGTGGAAGAACAAAGAGATAGAGATGGACAAGGAGAGAAAGGAGGATAAAGAGATTAAAAAATTAATATAAACTTGATGTTATCCATTTCCCCTATAATTTTAGATTGGTGCTTGTCATTTTTCCTTTCATTTTAGACTACATATATATTGTATACCATCATTTAGATGGTGTAATTTTTCATCAAATGAAGACAACGTCAAATTTGAAGTACACTCTAACCTAAACTCTCAATCTATATCCTTTTTATTAGGATTTTTTGTGGTGCATAGGAATTATTGAATTTATTTATAGTTTGTAGCCCAATCATAATGCCACCCAAATATTTTTTATAATAACTTAAATTCTAGAATCTTAGGAATGAAGTGTATGGATGGATTGATGTCATATAAATTGGATATTTTAGTAAGAGTATGTGGCTAGGAATCAAGGAAACAAGAAAATACATTACGATTAGTAATATGATGATAGTAAGTAATTCCAAGAAAGAGAGGCATTTGGATCTAGTGGATAGGGTAAGGAGGGCAATGTAGAAGAAACCATGTCATGTAGTCATAAAGAGGATTAATTATGTCAATTATTAGAAATTAAGGAGACACTACAAGGTGAAGAGGGTGAAATAGAATTAGGGAAGTGGTTAAGAAATGAAACAAAAAATTATTGGTGAGAGAAGAGAAAATTTGGTTAGAAGAAGTGAGATGTAAGGCACATTTTAGGAAATTGAGAATATGAGAATGAGCGGAAGATATTTTTTGAAAATTTTAGGGTCAAATAGATTATCATAAATATAAGGTGAAGAAGATGAGGACATGGTATTTAGGGTAGATATCAAAGATATGGTGAGAAATGTGGACTAGGATAGTGCAAATAAGGCTAAGATGATAAGCATAAAGGCACATGTTGATGACAAATAAATAGGTTCAATACTGATTGTTGGGAAATTCAATCTTTATCCAAATATGACTTCAATGGATAAGATTCAAGGCTTGGACTATAGAAACATGAAAATCTGAAGCTTATATCCAAATCTAAAAATTAAGTTTACTTAATATGGAAATACCATGATTAGATCTATCTTCTTTATGATGGAAAAAAATAACCAACATAACATGCTTATAAACACTATCTTATGTGAACTTATACCAATAATATATTGAGAATAACATCACAATAAGATAGAATCAATGAGGCACAAATCAACAACACAAGAGCATCACATAACATATGATTTATGTGGAGAAACCCTTGCGAGAAAAAAATCCAGTAAGAAGAGAGGTCAAGTATGCATTATCATCAAATAAATGAGATTACAATACAACCACTTCCATTCTCCTCTTTGCCTCCACCATGGCAGCACCTATGTACCTGTGAACGACCTCCTTATGCCTCAAACTATCCTTATTCCTATAGAGTAACACTACATTCAATTTTTCCTCACAATTTCTACATCTAAGAGGCTAATTTTATAGGCTTGTGAAGGAATCTAATGCACAAAACATGATTCTCATAGATGACCCTTCATTCCAAACATCCCCAAACTTTGGATTACCTCCTCTAAATGTGAAAGGACACCGATTTTGGCTCTAATACTTTCCCTCCATTTTGGGTGCCCAAACTTGAGAGATAAACATTACATTAAATACAATAAATTTGGAAAATAAAGTGACACCTGTTGCCTCTTTCCAAGAACCCTAAGTGCCTAGGGACACTTTTCAAGGATGTTGAAACCATGCCATAGGATTTACAAGGTGGATGAAACCTTAATCCTAACACATGCAAGAAGGATGGAAAAAACTAAAAAAGAACCAAGGGTTAAAACAAAAGAGGATATTAAAAGAGAAAGAACTTGAAAAATAAATACTATATGAAAAAGGAACATAAAAAATAAGCTACACTAATACACACAAGAGATATGTTCTCAAAAAGATAATATATAATAAAAGTAACAAATTTTGAACTAATCTAACACTTAAAATTAGAAAATTACATTTATACGATATGTTTAGGTTCACCAAATCAAAGAAAAAAAAAAAGCCTAATTGAGTAAGTTAATTAAGAAACCTTGATTATAACTGGGTATTTTTTCTAATGTATTTGTTGAAATACAATAAACTAAATCCTTTTAGACTTAATCTAATTATCCTAATCTAAAACTAAGTCAAAATACACTAGAGATGAGCCTAAAAATATGCCAAGAGACACAACTTGGAAACATAAATTTTAAAAATGAAAGAAAAAAACATTAACTAGGACTAGGAGAGATAAATTTGTAAAGAAAATAAATGTAATGCAATTGGGATACCAATGTTACCAGTTATATATTGAGAAAATGTGTCTCAACTTTTCAATTACATAATGTATTGTTGATACGTAAACATTGGGGGCAGGGGGTACCCCCCACGAGGGGTCCAGGGGGGTCATCCCCTCGGCAGGGGGTTCGGGGGTAGCACCCCTAAAAGCCAAATTTTATGTATATTTTTTTATTGTAAATCGAGATCATTCATCATTAGGTCTTAGATATGATGGTCGATATTTTGGTTGTTTGACTCACCCTAAAAGTCAACCCTATTTTATGAGGCATTGTATTACAACTATGTATTGTAATGTATTCTAAGAGTTTGATAGTGGTTGTGTTGCCTCTAGATCTTTGGTTGGTGATACTCATATGAGAACCTTTCTCTACAAGTATATTTTAATAGGAGTGTGGCGTTTTTTCTCTCAAAAGGGTTTTCCCCACATAAATCATTGTGTTGTGGTATGCATGATACTTATGTTTATTAGTTTGTATAACTATTGAAAAAATCTATAAAGTTTTGTATTATCCTCCTCTCAATATTAATTTAGGAATAGCATTATCCTCCTCTCAAATTTAGTGTAGGACTTTCATTATCCTCCTCTCAATATAAGTGATGGATTAGCATTCCTATGAAAATAAAATGATCTCCTTCTTTCTCCCTCACCTTCTCCCTCTCTTTTTCCCACTCTCTACCCTCTCTCCCCCTAAGCTCTAGACCTATGTTTCTATCTCGCTCCCTCTTTCTTTTTCCTTTAGAGATCGATCCTGACAATGATTTTGAAAAGCCTTTGTCGCTTTATCGCCTCTTGATTTGCCGCAAGATTTCTCTTGATTTTGTCGGGATTGATTTGATCGATTTTTGATGCCGTCGATTCTCGATCCTCTGACGCGCGATTCTCTCCCTCCATCCCACCTCTTCTCTTTGGACTTCACCTCCCCTTTCTCCTCCTCCTCCCATTTCCCACCCCTCTCCTCCCCCTCTCCCTCCTCCACCACTCTCTCCACTCTCTTAAAGTATTTAGGAGAGTTAAAAGCATAGATTTTAGGGGTTTAGAGATTCAAGATTTAGTGTTAAATTATTGATGTTAGGTTTTAGGGTTTAGCAATAGTGTTTACATTTATGATGGAGGATTCGACATTGAGAGTTTAGGGACTAAATTTAATTTTTAAGGTTTGTGTTAAAAATTATTAATGTTAGGTTTTAGGGTTTAGTGTTTAGGGTTTAGGGCCTAAGGTTTAAGTTCTAGAGCCTAGGGTTTAGGGTTTAGGCGAGTTGATCTGAGATCGACCGATGACTTTGACTGCCTGATTTTCCGGAATGTCTTTCTGATTTTTGAGCGTTCTGGATGATGATTTATCTTTCGACGCGATGCGCCGCTGCCTGGATTGATCCCACCTCTCTCTCATTAGGCCTTGAGCTGATCTCCTTCCTCCCCAGCCTGTACCTCTCTCTATATGAACATCTCCCTTCCTTTGTCCCTCCCTCCCTCTCTACTTCTCTTTATCTCACCTTTCTCACTAATTAGAGAGACTAAGAGGGATAGAGGGAGATATAGGGGAGTAGGGATGGTGGATGGGACAAGTGGGTAGAGAAGGAGAAGAGAGATTCAAAGTAGATAGGGAAGGAGGGAGAGGTAGGGAGAGATAGAGGAGAGATATAGAGAAATAAAGAGAGGAGGGAGAGATATGTAGAGAGGGATAGGGATGGAGGGAGAGATAGGTAGGTAGAGAGAAGGGGGGAGAGAGAGAGAAGTAGAGAGAGAGAGAGGTAGATGGTAGAGAGTATAGAGGGGATGAGGGAGGGAGGGAGAGGTAGAGAGAGAGGTAGGTCTTAAGCTTAGGGTAGAAAGTGAGTGAGATGAGAGAGAGGTAGAGAAAGGGATGGAGAGAGAGAGGTCTAAAGCTCACGGAGATAGAGAGAGAGAGATATAGAGATAGAGAAAGATGATAAGAGGCTATTGATTACTAAAATTTAACTATTTGAAAAATTATAAGATCTTTGAAAACCTAGACTTTACATTATAACTCCTAGAGATTTGAAATCATTCTCAAACATCCTAAAACTAACTTAAAGTATAAGAAAATAAATGTCCATATATAAATGTCTCTTATACTTAAATGTTTATTTCATGTATATAGTTTGAGGTAGAGAGGTATTTTTTCTTCTTGGAAATGCAAGCACGTTATAACACACTCACATTATAACATGCTAACACACTTACATTATGTCTTTTTTTCTGCACTTACCCTTATGTTGACACATTCACATGTTTTTTGTGTTTGCAATATCTATTTATACAAGTTTCTCACACGTGGGGCATCTTATCACCCTTGGCTATATATGGGATGAGATCTAAACATATCATTTAAATAACTTTAGATAGATTAGGTTTTACAAATGAAATATAGGATATAAAAGTTAATTCCTCGCATGTTATTTTTATGTCTAACAAACTTGATCAAGGTATTGTATTATTCATCAAAACAACAAAAATAAAGAATCATGTGGATCCTTACAATCACATTAATTAGTAGAACCTATCTAGGTGTTTTCTTTATTATAAATAGTTAAAAAGTCCACTTTGTTATTTTCTACATAAAAAATTTTCTCTCCATATATTTGATATATGTTGGCTTAAAGAAAGCTTGATGTATCTAGACTAAGGGATAAGACCTAGTAGTTAGTAGTTGAGTGTGTACCAAAAGTTGTGAGGGTATTTGTAATAATTTGATTAATTAATAGAACATATTCTCATTATTATTTAAATATAAAAAATATCAATAAATATTTAATATTGTGTAATAACTACCATTTAAATAATTATTTTAGTTTTCCTTAACATATATCATTGATACAGCAAAATGCATCCAACTCCCCATTGAACATTACAAACAAAAACAAGCACATTTCTCAAAACCTAATATCATTGCATATAAAAATTTCATCTAAAACTATAACATAACTAAAATAAAATATTATGTTTAACTTCATAAAATCTTTCAACTAATTTATCCAAAGACATAAATATGATTACCAACATCAATAGATGCTTGCTAATTTATATAAAGATACATAGATTTGTAAGTTAAAACATTATTTAATTTTCTAAGTAATTAGTGATGGATCTCACTTATGTGATGGTTCCATCTAGCAGAGATAGCTTTTCGTCATCATATTTGAAAGCTGATACAATCAGACCTTCTATTTTCCCTCAACATTAGTTGCTCTCACAGTGTACTCTGAAACAAGTTTTGCAAATGATGAAGATTTGTTCTCCAGAAGTTTGGTTGGAGAGTCATATTCAACAACATTTCCTGATCAAAAAAAAGTATTTAGTTCATAAATCAAGCAGGGAAGGAATATCTTTCACAAAAGAAGAGGATTTGTAATCTCAAACATAGGAAAATGGAAAGGTTAAGATTTCATACCATCACTCAACACAAGGACCAAGTCACTATCGCAGACTGATGGAATTCGATGTGCTATGGTTAAGACTGTGCAATCACTAAATTGGTTCCGTATGGTTTGTTGAATAAGCCCATCTGTTGCAGTATCCACTGAGGCAGTTGCTTCATCCAGTACCAATATGCGGCTTCTCTTTAGTAGTACTCGTCCCAAGCACACGAGCTGTCTTTGCCCCACACTCCAGTTCTCTCCATTCTCAGTTACTGCAGAGCAGACCAATGCAATACATTCAGTACATTTGCCCTAACAGGGAAGGGAAGTAGTAGAACAAGAAAATAAAATGATTGGGTTTCTTATTTCAAAAATAGGTGATAGGATAAACATAAACCTAGAGAATCAAGCTTCTCTTCTTTTTCCCGGACAACTTCCCCCAGCTGGCATTTCTCCAAAGCCTGGAGCATGAGCACAAGCAATGTGAGTATTTACTAACAGAAACCCACATCTTTATAGGTTTGAGCACTGATACTCCGTTTATCCAAGAAAGAATAAAAATTGAAAACCAATCAAAATGTATGTATATATGTATATCCCACCTTCCAAATTTCGTCATCTGAATAGTCTCCCAGGGGATCTAGATTATTCCTTATAGTGCCTTCAAACATTGTTGGGTCTTGTGGGATAATACTTATTCTGGATCTTAGATCATGCAGACCTATTGTTAAAATATCAATTCCATCAATTACTATTCTGCCTCCAACTGGATCTATAATCCGGAAGAGTGTTTGAATCAGAGTAGATTTCCCACAGCCTGTCCGTCCTACAATTCCCACCTTCTTCCCTCCAGGAAAAGTGCATGAAATTCCTCTTAAAACAAGCGGGAGATGTGGCCCGTAACGCACCTGATTTTGTGAAAAGACTTTGTAAGTTCAGTGATGACGGAGAATGGAATCACTAGTTTACATACATAAAGACAAATAGATTGTTACCAGTAAGTACTAACCTGAAGATCAGTGATATCAATTGTTCCTCTGGATGGCCAGGAAGAGCTTGGTCTAGAATTCTCTATAACCAATGGAGGTTCGCTAGGTATCCGTGAGTACTGCACCATTCTCTCTACAGAGATCATATTGTTTTCCACATTACAAAGGTTCCATATCAGCCAGGCTTGTGTAAGGTTCAGATTGAGGCCATATGTTATTCCCAAGCCTGCAATGCCTGTAAATTATACTGTATAGTTAACTTTTGTGAACTGGGGTATCCATCTTGTTTTTTTAAATTAGTCTTATTAAGAATAATGCATCTGAAATCAATATCTTTTCTACCTACCTGGATTAACTATGCTTTCTGGCAACCAGAGCATGAGCACCATAGTGAACACAAATATAAGATTTGATAAAAGATCCAGCCGAAAGCAAAGCCACTGCATGGCCCCAGAATTGTGGAAACTGGGTCTGGAAAATCCATCAATCAAATGTAGATTTATGTTCATGAATCGAGATTCCTGGTCAAAACTTCTGATTGTGGCTGCCCCGGCGATTGATTCTGCAAAATGTTGTATGACAGGAGCCTTACAAACTCCAATCAATCTAGCAAGTTCCCGTGAAGTCACTATGTAATATTGCTGCATGCAATGAAAGGAAGCATATTTAGAAAATTTATTTTGTTTATAGTGATCAGGAACCAAAGCCAACGAACAAAAATATAAAGATGTTAGTCTTGGTAAAATCTGAAATGCGATTACTATGCTTGATATTATAGAATTTTTTTCAGTAAAATGTCATCTCTATCTAGAACTAGTCTTCTGATAAACATGAATATCAAACTACTCTCTCTCTCTTATTTCTACCAGAAGAATAATTTGAATGATTGTGAAAATTCATCAGAGATAGAGCATACCTGATACCATAGACAAATTGCAAGCACGGGTATAAACATGATAAAGACCTGCCAAGCAACTTGAGACATGACTGCCACAATTCCCAAAAGCTGTATGGTTGAAAAAGCTAAAGCTCCCAGTTGAAAAGGAATAATTTGATCCACTTTACTCTGATCTGTTGATGCCTGCCAAAAATCATAGAGAGTTTATAATTCTTGTTGTAGCTTCAAACAATTTTCACTTTTTGCAATAAAAAAGCAAAAACTAGAACAATCAAATCTACTAACCCGATTTAGTATACGTCCAGTTGGAGTTGCATCGAAGAAGGACATTGGTGCACGAAATATAGAGCTGTGCATGTTACTGAAAAGTTGTTGGGCACTTTTAAATCCACAGAGACAAAGCAGGATGGTCCTCACAAGAATGCATAATGCACCGCATAATGCCAAAGCCATATAAACCAGAATGAGCAGGGACTTGCTAACCGGGGGCTTTTGATCTTCGGTCAAAGGGGTCGCCCATGCCATCCAGTAGCTGCTGCCTATATCAAGTAGCTGAAATATTGTGTGCGCCAATAAGATGATGGGTATCAAAGCACCTTTATATGCAGCAGTGATGTAAGACCAGTACACCCACATACTCACCCTACCTTTCTCTCTTTCTTCTTCTTGCACAAGCTGTGAACTCTTAACCCCTTTATCTATTTCTTTCTCTTCACGAGTTTTCGGTTCAAGATCTTCTTCTACCTCTTTTGATTTTGGGCTACTGTCCTGCTTCTGGAGCTTTTGACAATTAACATCTTTCACGCTAGTTGTATTACCAGTAGATGGTCCTTCAACAAGTACCTGTGATGAGAGGTTCTCAGAATTCTCCATGGCATTCACAGATTTCAATGCCTTATGATGTGCCCCAACCAATTCCTCAAAATCTGTGCTTGATTGTAATATATCATCATATTTTCCAGCCTGAGTAATCTCACCATCTCGCATTACCTATAAGAAAGTAAATATGTCTGAATTGTGGGCAGAATTTGAATCCTTCCATTTCTTTCTATGAATTGCAATCTTGAAAGGTATAAAATCTAATTAGAAAAGTTCAAACCTACCAAAATGAGGTCAGCTCTATATAAAAATTCGACTTGGTGAGTTACATAGATGACAGTTTTTGAACCCAGAATACGAAGTAGACATTCCTGTAACAGATTTTGAAATGGTTAACATGAAGTAGGTTGGTAAGCATTAATTTATCTTGAACAAATTCAATGTAAATAAACTAATTAATTAAATTTGCAAATTCAAGAATGTTATCCTATGTAAAGGCTAAAATGAAAATACCTGGAAAATGTGTGTCCCCGTGTGCGCATCAACAGCACTAAAAGGATCATCAAAAAGATAAATATCAGCATCTTGATATAAAGCACGTGCAATCTGTATCCTTTGCTTTTGTCCACCACTAAGATTTATCCCTCGTTCTCCAATTTCTGTTTGGTCCCCATAAGGGAACAATTCAAGATCTTTTTCAAATGCACAGGCCTGCAGTACACTCTCATACCTGGTTTTCTCCCATTCCCTCCCAAAAAGAATATTGTCTTTGATTTTTCCACTTTGTATCCACGGAGTCTGACTAACATATGCCTTGGTACCACTTATCTTCACAGATCCTGAAATTTTGGGTATTTCCCCAAGTATACACGATAGGAGGCTTGACTTGCCTGAACCAACTGTTCCACACACTGCAACCCTCATGCCTCTCTTTACTTGAACATCTAAGCCTCTTATGGTTGGACTAGGAGCAGTGGGATCCCAAGAGAATACCCCATCTTGGATCTCAATTGCATTTTCAGTTAAATCGTTTGAGATTTGTTTTACTGCATCTTGTTGCAGCTCCTCCTGCTGCAGAAAGTCAGCTATCCGATCTAATGACACTTTAGTTTGAGCAATCATAGAGATTAAATCAGGAAGACTGTATATAGGTTCCTGCAATATCTTGAAAGTTGCAAGTGCAGAGAGAATCCTGCCTGTGGTCAAAGGCACTCCTATCAGTGTACATGTACCAAAAGTTACAACAGATACCAACGCAGGTGCTCCCCAGAAGAAAAATGATATCCCAGCAAACCCATAGAAATATTTTTTCAGCCAATTACTTTCTTCCTTCCTCAATGTTTCGAGTTTCTGCAGAAATCTAGTCTCCCACGCTTGCAATTTTAAGATTTTCATATTTCTCAGTATTTCTGATGTAGCCTTCATCCTTTCATCTTTTGCTTCCATGATCTTTTTATTATATTTCTTTTGCATTTTCCCTAGTGGAAAATTTGCCATCATAATTAGCACCATGGCTGCCATTCCTGCAAGAGAGGCCAATCCCAAGTTCTGATATAGAATACCCAGGGCCAGAAGAACTTGCAAAGGTGCTGTCCACATGTCATGAAGATACCAACTGAAATCTCCAATACGGTTAGCATCAACACTCATGTAATTGACTATCTCACCACTTGTATGCTTTTGTCTTGACTGGCTTGAAATCGTCAAGCCCTTCTTGTATATGGCAGCTGTTAATGCTGCCTTGGCACGTATGCCTATGTGAACTGTTATGAAAAACCAATGCCGTTGTGCCAAAGATTCCACTACCTTTGCAAGAAGAAATGCACTAGCTAGAACAATGCCTTCACTAGCAAACCGTTCCTTGTCAGCAAGACACTGAACAAAGTTATCTATAAAATAAGGACCTACATATGATGAACAAGAAGTCATCAATGCCAGGAATGCTGCAAAAAGTATATCCTTTTTAAGGATAACAAGTAACATTTTTGCTATCGACAAGGCGCCACTTCCTTTGGCATCTAGCTGGTTTCTAAATTTATGGTAAATGTGGTCAGCCTTGTGGGCGTCTGCAACTTGAGGTACGTCATCTATGTCCAAAGGTTTCTTATGGCCAAGATCAAGCAAAGGCTTCATCCAAGAAAATGACATCCGGCTGAGAAAACTTGCTGTTGCATAAGGAGTGACTTTTGGCTTAAGGCTTTCAGAATTTTCCGGAATATTATTCAAGAGAGGTTCTTCGATGCTTTGAGTTAAGGAACCTTCATGAGTTTTGCCACAAAAGCTGGCATAACTCAAAAAGGCTGAAAGGAAAAGAGCCAGAACTTCAACCACAAAACTCAGGTTAATGTGTTTTTGTTGCTTGAACTCTTGAATATTGAGGAATAGGAAGAATGCATAAAGACTCAATGACAACATCCACCAAATCCGAAGTAAAAGTGGCAGCTTATCTTTACTTTCTTTTTTGAGAGAATAATATGCATAACCTGACATGATAACCCAAGCCATGGCCTGAGTAACATACTCTCCTTCGGCTCCAAAATCTTTAGGCCTTTCCTTTAGCCACCAACATAAAGGGCTCCATATTCCAAGCAAGGTATACAGCACTGATAGAGAAATGCAACTAAGCAGAATCACTTTGTGCATAACCCCAAATCGCAATCTTTTGGAATGAGTAGATTTCAAAACAGAGGATTCAGACCTATGTATGCAAAATCTACACATTCTCCAGACGAAGGGAAGGATAAGACAAAAAACAAAGACCAGGTGAAGCACAATTGCAAGTGCATGCCGCATGTTATCCTCAAAAACAGTATCTGCAAATTCTCCCCATTTCCTATCTTCACCCAGTCGCATCAATTGGCTTGCCCAAATGGACTCCATCACTACAACCAAACCATAGACAAATATCAACAATGTTTTTTCATTCCCAATTTTAATTTTTCTCAATTGTAACAATCTACAATACCCACATACTCCTACTTGGAAAAGAAAGTCCTATTCATATTTTCCATTTATGAATTCAATGATTCATTAACAAATCAGATTTCTACAAAATTGATGTTCTAACTTCTAACATGAATACTGAATTCATAACTAATTGATTTAATAGCCAAAGCAAGTATAACTAATTTCAGACTAAAGCAGCACTACAACTAGTACTGAGGCATTCCGAAAACGACTTTAGAAAATATTATGGAAGATTCACCGCCAAACAATTCACTGACGGAAAATTCACCCCATGACAAATTCATCTCAAGAAAAATTCACCACGAGCAATTCACCCGTGTCGAAATTCATCACATTAAAAGTTTGCAATTAATTTTCTGTGGCAGTGAATTGCTGGTGGTGAATTTCCTCGTGGTGAATTTGTCATGGCAGTGAATTTTTCCTCTTGAATTGTTGGTGATGAATTTTCCAGAGGTGAATTGCTGAGCGGTAAATTTGCCTGATGCCTCCAAAAACTACAAACAACCCAATTTTTTTCCCATCCCATCTAGTGTTCTCGAGTAGGTGCCTGAGCATTTATTTACTACACCCAGCTACTATTAAAGAATGACACATACTAACCAAGCCTCATGTTTTCGATATATGAAATCATGGACAGATCATATTCATAAAAATTGAATGTTCTAAGTTGTGACACCCGTGTACTTATTGATTGCATACTTAAGGGTGATGAATTTATTACTCCAGAAGAAAAACTACACTAGAATTAGCTGTAATGTATACTATGAAAACCAGATGAAATACAGAAATCAGGCCAATTATAAAATCAAGCATTTAACTAACATTTCATGGCGGCAATTGGCATGAGCTGCTCCTCTGCTGATGTTGGTGCTGTTGCCATGAGCTTCTCTGTTCTTTGTCTGGAGCTCCTCTGTGTTCGTGCTGATATTAATTTGGGTGTATGAAGGAACAATTCGGTCAGTAGTGCAGACTAACAAATTTTCAATGGTCAAAAGCAATATTCTTGAAGACCACGAAATCCAACGAGACTGAGAGAAGCGTAAGTGTGTGGAAGCCGCGAAGGGTATTAAATTCTATGGCTGGACTAAGGAATAAGGTGAGAAAGTCAATGCGTAAGCTCAGCAAATGAGCATGTGGGTGGCGGATTTGTGGTGGTGGGAAGGAGACAAATGCTTTAGAGATGTAGGCTCCAAGCAATCTAAGGTAATATTTTTAAAAGTATTTAAAAATGTTATTGGATGGTTGATAAAGTATATAAAAATTAGTAATTGTATGTAATGGGTAAATTCATAGGTAGTCTGCAAAAAACTGGAACAAGTGTAATTACTTTGTCTTGATTTGAATGTACTACACAAAATTCAAAGAACAAGGAGAGGGGATATCTATCAAGTTTTTCATGGATCAATTAAGACTCAAACCTAAGACCTTTCTTTGTTGTTGAAATGCTCTACCAACTAGGCTATTAGCCCCTATAGGACTAGCCCATCTTTGGTCCGGATGTGGCTTATTTCAAACACCTACCTAGGTGCTTGGGGCTCCTAGATTGGCTACCCCCTCCCTCACACACACACACACACACACACACACACACACACACACACACACACACACACACACACACACACACACACACACACACACACACACACACATATATATATATTTAATGAGAGGTAATTTTCCCAAATCAACAATAAGGATAATGAACCACCCACCAAAAGTAAGCTAGTTTTTTATGGGAAACACTTCATGTAAATGACTATCAATACAAGCCAACAACCCATGACCGATTGAACTCATTTCATCAACTAGATCATATTTTAAAAAATGCATGCCACCCTAAAATGCTAATAATGTTTTCCCCTCAAGAGGATTCATCTCTTGTAAAGGTACCTATCATGGATGCATTGAATTTGAATGTTGTAAGACCAATTGGAGCTAGCACCAACAACAATAATTGATATTGCAGAGTGGTTATAAACAATGCATACCTCTTTTTAAGAATCAAGTATTTTTTGTCAATTATATCAATGGCTTGAATGATCATCCTTAGTGGATTTTTCATATCCTTTCATGAAAATGGGATAAAATAATGTCAAATGTAGTATGCTACCCAATTGAAAGGTTTTCCAAGTCAATGCTTATGGCTCTCATTTTGCTAGGAAGTTAATGCATTGATCAACTAACATCTATGAAATATATTGTTGAAAAATGTAATAATGTGAGAATGATATAGGCACCCCTATTGTAGCTAATGTCAAAGTCATGACTTTCAAGCATTTCAAGCTCATCAAATCCAATAGGATCTCCTAGGTAGAGTGAGGATAGGATTTTCCACTCTTTAATATTGCGCCCATTCAATAATTCTAATTCATCAACAAGTAGCTCATCATTAGAAGATACATTAGAATTTATAAGTTTGTGATCAACATGCCATGTGTTGCAAGTACCTTTTATACTCTCTTGATTATCCATAATTTATTCCACAAATAACCCAATGTTTTTTTTACACTACAGGAATCGCTCGGGTATCTGTCCCCTTATAAATTGTAGTGCGCCTAGTAAATTTTTTTTCACGTAACCAGTGGTACTAGCACGACACGCCCTCCAATACCATGGGGGCGATGGGGAGACTAGACCTTGTGACCTCTTGCTTACAACAGGATACTTTAGCCAATCGAGATATGCCCACCGCCCCACAAATGACCCAATGTTAATGGAAATGGTGCAAAATAGTTTATACAAGAGGATTCTACTCCAATAGAAGATCCCAACAACATCTTTATTTAGTAGAAATTCTTGTGAACCTAGTTGTGACACAAATAATTGGTCAAATTTAATGCCTCCTCCATTGACTATTTTTTTGAGATACAACAGACATCCAATTCTAGGAAACATCAATTAGTGACAAGGATACCAATAATGATGATTTGGCCATGCATCCATAAAAAAATATCAACTATATAACATTCTCATAACTAGGAGTAACGCAACATAAAAATAATTGTTCACATTCAAAGACATGAAGAACCTACTATGTACCACTAGTAATAGTTTAACACGTGACAACACTCCTAGACATTAATATCATGATAAACCACATTCTTTTTCAAGAACTTGCAAAGAGAAATTACACTAAGCCTATCAAATTCTATATTAGCATAGATATTATAAAGCATATTATGATAGGAATTTGAACATTTTTTAATCTTGCATACCACATTTTGCAATGTATATGAAGACTATTTGGTGAGAGAGAATAGGCCAATAGTTAGTATTTTTTTGTCAAATGGAAAACATGGAAAGGTTATGAATATTCAACCTTTCATCATTATGAGAGGGAATGTATTTCATCTCACCATTATATAAATGGAAAATAAATGAACTTGATTGAAAATCCAAGGGAGCTTTGTAGTACATTTTGTATGATTTTCAACATGGTTGATTAGGTCAACATAGTTTGTGAAATCATCAACTACTAGAACTCCAATTGTGTCCAACAAACAAGGATCATCTAAAATGCACCTTTGTAACATTAAGCTTCTTCCTCCACCATTTTGTGGGTTGCAATCAGATACATAACTTGATATATACTACTCAAAATCTATCTTTTTTCCAATAAATGCTCTCAAAGTTAGGTGCCTCATAGAGCCAAAGGAATCCATGAATATGGGTAGAACCTCTATGCTATCACTCATACCTAAAAATAGGAAAACAATAAACAACCATAAATGGAAAGAAAGGTAAAGGATATGATGCGCCAAGGAGGGAAGAAGCTTGCTTATAATAGTAGTCATTTACACCCAAAGGTCTCTACTATGCTTCCTCAAAAAAAGAAGTGAATCTATGATGCATGTATGCTATAGTCAAATATAAGTTGTTGATATTATTTTGAACCCACAATTAGTGATTACTTTATATTTAATCTAAATGTAGAAAATCCATACATTATACCATACAATTCCAGCCACTTTGTGTTTGTCACACTTAAATTGAGGAACATACTAGGGCAACCTAGTTGTATGATTATATCAAAAAATTCACCTTAAAATTTTATCCATAATAGTTGTGTCATGCAAAGTCAAGATAAAGTGCATCATGTTCTATAATCTTGTCATCAAGAAAGTCTTGATATTGTTGTTACATTCAACAATAGTCCATGTTAAGCTATCATCCAATATCTTCTTAATGTAGACTATAGTATTATGGCTTTGGTGCCACGTCATAAAATTGTAAACAAAGTAGTAGTACCTTGGGTTTTTACCAAACCTATTATCTTGGTATCTCATAAAATATAGAACATACTTGTAAATTTGAACCTCTCTAATGTGTGGTTGCCTAAATTTTGTAACTCTAATAGGTAAAAGAGATAGAAATTCCATTGCAAATAGTCTCTCTATTTTGTACTCATTCATAGGTGACAATGAAATAGATGACCTCTCAACAAAATAAATTATTCAACTAGGTAACAAATATAGGAAAGAGTGCATCTATTCCATAGATCCCTCCATCTAGGGGGAGGATAACCACAAAAGAAGAAGAATCAACTTTATGTTCAACATTACTTTGATCCTCTTCTCTTATTGAATCATAGTGAAGGGATTATTCTGGAAGATCTATGGAGGTTTGGTGAATCATGGAAAATACATTAGAGGTTATTAAAGGAAAATATGGAAGTGTGCATTCACCAATCTAGACATCTTTGTAGTGATGGTCATTAGAAATTTTATAATGTAATGCTTCATGAACATGATTTCTAGAATCACATTGAAGTCATGATTCTTTTGTTCTAAAGTCTACCTTCTTACAATTATGATGTCTAACTAGTCCATATGCCTTGGCAAGTGTTGGCAATAGAAGCAATATCTTTTGAGAATATTGGTGTTTTTCCACTACATTTTAGCTTTCCACCTAATGCATTAAACACCTATAAAATTAGATTAATCCATGGAATGAAAATCTCTTCCACTTATGTAAGAAACTTCAAGCAAAACAACTAGCTTCCAAGATCCATTTTATTCCACTTCAAGAAGTGATTTCCATTTTTCTCTACAAGGCTCCAACAATAAATAATGTGTCCCAAAATTCTCCTTGTATATATTCCAATATAGCATTCATATACATGAATGTTATCTAGGAATACATACAACAAAAAGAGAAACTATTCCTAAGCTACAACAAATAGAGAAACCAAGGGTGAGGGTAGTGTGGATCTTGTACAAGGGGGGCATGGACCAAAGAAGGAAAATTTGAAGTATTTAAAATAGAAAAAATACAAGGCCAATGCATTTAAATGTCTTTTATCTACAACATGAAGACAATGATATGAATGAAGACCCAAAATATTTATAAAATCTAGGATAACAATTGAATTCTTTTAGTCTTTAGACTTAAATAGTCTTATAAGGGTGTTTAGAAAAGGTTTGATAGTTTATGTCATAATTTTTAGTTTAAAACATCAAAATAGCCTTTCTCTCTAAAGCTCATGTACACCTTTTTGGAGAGAGTCTTGCTTCAAAAAATTCAAGTTTGTTAGGTTTTAGTTAGGGTTGAGTTAGTGGTTTAGGTTTAGGAGTCTTTTAAGGTTATTTTTTGGTCTTATTGAAAATTCAAGCTATGAAGGCATGAAGATGACTTGTTGTTTCTATGCATGGCATGTTGAAGGGAGAAGGAGAAGTTTTAGAGCTTATACACATTGTTCCCATGTTTTCAAATATCTTGAAAATGTAGGTTCTATGTGGGTTACACTCTACAATGATTTAGATGGGGTAAGAATTTGTGAAGGTATTCAAAAACACCTCATCGAGTATGTGATGTCTTATGGAGATCCACCAAGGTTTAAGTAGCCTTGTAAAACCTTTTAGACCTGATGGATAAATATATGAGATTATTAATATTTCCAAAGACCTTCATAATTGTAAAATATCCATGTCAAGGCATGACTGCTGACAAAAGAAGTGATTGGAATTATGTCCAAGTATCCTTCTCATTAAGATTTGTTACTTAAATGATGGCTAGGTTTTGTAGGTGTGTGAAGAGTTGTCATAGTGAAAATAGGTTTTTTAACACTAAATCATTGTCAAAGAGTGAATAATACTATCATTTTCTCCAACATTTGATCATTTCTCTATGAATGTTAAGGACTATAAATAGTGAAACTTCTGTCATACCCTAAATCCTAATTTTGCATGGATTTTTGGTTTGTATGCATCATCTTAGAATATTTTGAATGATTTCTATTTATCAAATGGATGGTAAAATTTTCATAAGGAAATATGAATGCAACACATGAAATAAGCTCTTCAATATATGTTGAACTTTGAGAAGTCATATACATCAAGTTATAAGAAAGTTAAGGGCTAACAATGTTGTCAAGGGACCAAAGTCATGAAATATTTGGACAATTTACATAAGTTTGTGCAGAGCCATATTGAACACATGAAACCATTGTTCTCCCTAAGAATCATAGAAGGGATTTCAATTGGTTTGTATCATCATTGGAAGGGTCTACTAAGCTATTAAAATGTATGATAAATTTTAATAAAAAAAGGGTATGCAAAGTAACATAAAAGATAAGGGCTTGACTTTACCTGACCTCAATAAGCCTACCAATTCATAATATTAGCAATCATTCACATAGGATTACCTAGAACACTAGTAGAGATATGGGATCACTATAAAGAAATCATTGGTAAATATTGTAAAGACCATTGATAGGTCTATCAAAAAATTTCTAGATAACCTACAATGTTAAGGGGATGATCACCAACTCAAAGATACCTATGGACAACCACACCTTTTAAAAAGTTGTAAGACCACTCAAGGTTAGATAGTTAGGATTCATTAACGTTATCAAGTTCCTTTGAATCCATTTAAGACTTGAATGAGATCATAAATAGCTCTATCAAAATAGTTTGAGATAGAGTATTAATGAGTGTGTGCATGAGGTTGAAATTATTTATATTCAAGTGTCAAATATTTTGTATTCCTATGCACCATGTTGAAGAAAATGAGGAGTTATGAATACCAACTTTAAGAGCATGGTCAAGGACAATACTATGGCATATTCATAAGGCTTTCCCAAGCCTAAAACTACACTAAGGACTACCAAACTTGTGGGAACTTATGAGAAATAAATAGGTTCTTATACCCTTTCTTAGGAAATTCAATCTTTATCCAAAAATTACTTCAATGGATGAGATACAAGGCTTAGATTACAGCAATCCATGAAAATTTTAAACTTATATGCAAATCTGAAAATTAATTTTCCTTAATATAGAAATACCAAAAAATAATTTTCCTTAATATAGAAATACCATGATTAGATACATCTTCTTAATGATGTTAAAAATCAACCAACATATCATGCTTAATTACAGCATATTATGTGAACTTATAACAAAAATATATAAGTAATAACATCACCATAAGATAGCAGCAATGAGGCACAAATAAGTAACACAAGAGCATCACATAACACAAGATTTACGTGGAGAAACCCTTGCAATAAAAAACTGCACCAAGAAGAGAGACCAAGTATGCATTATCTTCAAATAAATGAGATTAAAATACAATCACTTCCATTCTCCTCTTTGTCTCCACCATGGAAGCATTTATTCACCTATGAACAACCTCCTTATGCCTCAACCTGATCTTGTATTTGCAATGAAACTCTACATCCAACTATGTCTCATAATTCTACGTCTAAGAGGTTGAATTTATAGATGTGTAAAGACATCTTAAGTCCTGTAAGAGAGGGGGATCACCGCATGCAAGACCCCAGGTCACGGAGGGTCAAGATGTGAGAGGCTAACCTAACTTACCTCAACTAAGTGTAAAGTTAGGAAATGTGAGGCGAGAGTAACGAGGACCATGAGGCCTCTTAGTTACTCTACAAGCCCAAAACATAGTAAGGGGCTAGGCGAGCTAGTTTTTAGGTCTAACACTATGCCTCAGGAATCTCTCTATTTGAGGATGGAAGCACGGTCTCTAGACGTCAACACGGTGCGCTGGCATCCGTACGTCCAGACAATAGTGAAGGCGAGGTCAAACCAACAAAAACTAGCTAATAGCCCAGTTGACTAACTAAAGGGCCAGAATGATATGATTAAGTAAATGAAATACTCTCTAATATTGTAAAGAAAATATACAAGAGTAAAGAGAGAGAGGAGGATCTCACCAAGGAATTTGTTCGCCAGCTAATCCTTTGAGAAGCACATACTCCTACACACAAAAATAGAGGAGAATGTTGGGTGGTTGTATAGAGGTCTGCCTCAGTCAGACCCCCCTTTAGGTGTTCCCACCTCCATGGATAGCCAAGGAAATGAGATAAAGAAAGCAATACAATAAAGAGCACAAAATTACTACAAAACAGTAAAGTGCTAACTCAACCAAATGATAGAGAAGAGGAGAGGGAAGCTTACCACCTCCACCAAGAGCACTCAAGACTGCTTGGGGGAGAAAATGAGAGGAACTCAAGCCTCTGCTATAATGGTGTAATCCCAAACTTGCTCTATTGACATGATGGAGTGTTACTTTTAATTTCAATGGAATGCAAGAATGTTGTTTGAAGCTTGAAGTGAGTGAAGTGAGCTTGTGAATGAAGTCTAGAAGATGTGAAGAAGATGTGAAGAAGATGTGAAGAGATGAAAAGCTTGTTGAAGGGATGAATATGAAGAGAAGATGGAGAAAAATGGCCATATTCGGATTGGTCAACCAAAGGGGGTGTTACAACTTCACCTCGAATGAGAAGTGTAATGCCTTTGTAGGTTCAGCCGCAAGAACTTTCTAGGGACATAAGCATGTTACATGGATGTCTACGCATCATGCAGACATCCTTGACAAAAATGCCTCCACTGATGCTCAAGACAGGCACCAAGTGGGATGCAAGCAATGGGATTAGGTGGAATTAAGCCTCCAAACTTGGTTTTCTAAGGTGGATAAAGGTGAAAAGGGGATTTGCACATGGAGTGCAAATTTTCTCTTATACATTTTTCTCCCACTTTAGCTAGCATGAATACTGATGAGTGCTCGATAAAGTAGATCAAGAAAGAGTAAGGTTAGAAATGTATACCTAAACTATCAAGGAAGCAGATCATGATCCGGTGAACCTGAAGGTGCAAGGAAAACAAAGGACTCCATAGTTGCTTAGAACTATGAATTTGGAAAAAAAAGTGTCTTATAGGCTTGCGGACCTACAAGGAGGCAACCCCCAAGATCTCTCACATGAAGGAAGCCCCAGGAAGTAAGTGTCTTATAGGTCTGCAAACCTGCAAGGAAAGTGTCCTCCAAGATCTCTCACATGAAGGAAACTGAGAAAGTGCCTTATAGACCCACAGACCTATAAGGAAGGTATCCCCCAAGATCTCTCACATGGAGGAAACCCAAAGGAAGTGGACTCCGCAGAGTCAAGAAGCGGTGACATGTCTACCCACAAATAGATCATGTCAAAAAGTGGTCGTATAGGAAAACAAGCAAATAATCACACAGATCATCGATGGTCTTTAAGTCTTTCAAAGGGGTCCCTATGGAAACCTTCAAAAGGAGAGGGGTCCACTCAAGGGACGTGTTGTTTGAAAGGTGAAGTCTAGTCAGGCTACCCCCAAGCTAGATGCAAAAAAGGGGAATGGAATAAGTCTAGTCGAGTTTCCCCTAGGCTATACGTGAAGGAATCCATTCGAAGTAAATACTTTCAAAGAAGGGCCCCTTGGGAACCCATCGTGAGGAAAGAGGGGTCCACTAAAGGGACACATAGTTCGAAAGATAATGTTCTTAGTGTGATTCATCATCAAGGAATCCTTTCGAAAGATGTTCACTTCATCAAGGAATTTGAAAGGAAGGATATGCCCCCATGTGAGGGGAAGATTAAA
>VDFB02165190.1:0-23416 GCA_007258455.2 Sequoia sempervirens | reverse complement strand
TTGCCAAGTACTCTCCGAGTCTAAGTTTGTGAACTATCATGAACTATCATATAGCGAGAATATATATATACATAACTAAGTTGTAAACAAACCTGATAGGTGGCAAGACTTGCATTACAATGTAAAAATATTATGCATTGGTTTATTTGTCAATATTCCATTAAAAGTGCATGAGTGAGTGCATATATGTGCATAAGCACGCCCCTGCAACCAAATGCACCAAAAAATTGAAATGAAATGCATCTACTCATACTTGCATCTACACCCCGTGAGCCCTGATAGCATTCCTTTGCACCTTAAAGTATTCAAAAAGTTTTAATTACTATGTTTGGGTTAAACAAGTAGGCCTGACATAACAATTCATAATTAAGGATCCAATAAAATGGCAACATGAAACAATAAAATATCATTATAAAAGCAAACTTACTCAAGAAGAGATCAATTGAAAAACGTTAAGACGCAACAAAAAACCATGTAGAAACTAGAAACCAATTAGACACTATTTTTAATATTCTACTTAAGTACATTAGTATTACTTGAAGAAACAATACAAGAATTGGTTTTTTGATAAACTATTATAGTGCTTCCCTACTTTTATTGCAAAAATCTCAGTTTTTTACTGATTGATTGAGAAAGATTATTTTTCATTCAACATTTATGAGTGTGATTTTTTCCATAACATTCCACATGTTCACTTGATGCTTGCAATAAAAATGGTTTATATCTTCTCATACCTTATTTTTAAAAATAAAGGCATTGCAAGATGAAGCAACCAAAAATGCATACAATTCCTTTGAACTAGAACTATTTCTTTTTAGGAACAAAGGCTTTTGCAGGATGAAATTTATTTTTCATGATAATGATGAGGTAGCCATCTCGAAACATCAGACAAAAACATTCATCCAGAAGTTCTTCAATGAGTTATAATTACATAATGCTTAGAAATACTTACTTGTTGAGCAAGTTCTCGAGTAGGTGAAAGTACTAGACAAAAAGGCATGGATTTGTTGACTGTCTTTCTATTCTCCTTTCTTAATATATGCATTAATGCTGGCACACCAAATGCTATCGTTTTCCCTACAGAAATCAGAAGACTGTTGTTAAGTCTCTACCTCCATCATACACATACATTCTCAAAATTCACGCCCAACAAAAGCAATTTCCTGCTCATTACTTATCTATCAACTAAGCACATCTGACAAGTCAACAAATTGGAAGCATTTAACAACTTCAAAAAAGATGAGGGATGTAACCATTGAAATGAAACAATGAGGGTAGAAACATAGAAAAATGAAAAGCTTGACATCTTCAACCAAAAATGAAAGGATTTATTTCTTGTACACATAAAACCCACTATAACAAGTCATAAACTGTAGCGAGTTAATGGGTTTTTAGTGTATTTCTCAAACTAATTAAGAGTGTTATTAATAATAATAATCAAGTAGTTAATGTCAAATGGGATGAGCTCAACTGGTGAACCATCAAACCTTTCTCAAAGGAGATGCATGTTCAAATCCCTAGGAAACATGTTATATCATTAAACATATAAATTAGACTGTCGAATCAAGTAAATTACTATTCTAGTTCTATTCTAAGTCTTGTTGACATGCCAAAACTCTGCTGAAATTTTGTTAGGTCGCAAATCTTGTAATGTTGTCCTCAGAGGATTAATTAGGAAATTGTTGAATATTTATTTTCATGTAAATTCAACAGTTTATCAAAACACACACCATATTCCACTAAATGTGAAGCACCATTTTTTTTAGTATAAAGGTGATACATGAGCATACCATTTTTTCAGCACAAAGGTTATAAATATGCATTCAAGGAAATAGTTTGAGTATAAGTGGTGCAGGAGCACCTGGCAAAGTTGGAGCACCTGGCAAGGTTTAAGTTTTTTTTTGAAGTTTTTGGTTAAAGGTTTAATTTTGTTGTGTAAGGTCTTGTGGACCATCTTATTTGTGGTTGAGGACCTTTTCTCCTTAGGTTAGAAGTGGTGAAGTTGAATAAGTTTTGGAAGCATATGTTTTGGTTGTTTTCCAAACAATAGACCAAGGTTGAAATACACACTGTGTTTTTCAACACTCATCTTTTGGATGTTCCTAGGCTCAAAAAAGGAAACCTAACTGTTTCCAAGAATTTTAAAAGGGAGCTCTTAACTTTTGAAGAGGGTTGGAAGATTTGGAACATTGGCAGTTTTCATGAGAATAAGAAAGAAACAGTGATTTTGTTGTGGAAAATCTATTTTTCTGTTCTTGTTTGCGTGACAGCAGTTAGATGAATTGAACAAGACATTTTGTTGGTTTTTTTAGCATGTAAAGAAGTCTTTTGAAGCATTCTTGTGTCATTTTAGATAGCTAGTTCATCGTTGCTTTCCATTCTTGTAAATTCTCTATTTTCTCCTTATTGCTGTTTTGACTGGAACTGTGTAAAAATGGAGTTCTAGGCTACATTCCCTCCGTACCAGGAAGTATGGACTTGTTGGGAACATGGTCAGGCTCCATCTCTGTACATATCTTAGTGGTAGGAGTCTTTAAGAGTTCTGGAAGCATGCTTAAAATCTTTTCCTAGGCGAGACAGTGAAAGGCCGGTTAAGAAAGGCTACAGGACAACAGGGATTATTTGCAGGGGAAAGAAGCTTTTTGGGAAATTCTTTCTTGAGAATTTAGGAAAGGTTCCTGACTATGCATGGTGATCAAGGAGAGGCATTTTCAATCCATTTTCTAGGAGATTTTTCTGACAGTCTTAAAACAACTTTTAAAAGCTTTAAAACCCTAGCTTGTTGTCCATTTTCAAGACTAGGCACTGTACAGACAGTTAGGGCTTGAGACTGTTAAAATCATAAAGTGATGATCAAGTGAATCAATAGTCTTGAAGAGAGTTTGGGTGGTTATTTAGGAATTTGTGAATAATCATCAGTTTCCTTAAAGTTGAAGGCCTAATTGGCTCAAGGGCTACTAGCCTTCTAAACCTATGGAATAGGCTTCATGCAAGCGTTGAAAAGATGGAGTCTAAGTGAAGTTTTAGGAACCCTAGGAGGTTGTTTTGGAGCTTTGGAAAGCATTCCCTCACCCCTGCAAGATCCATTTATGTGTTGAGGGAGGATTAGTCTTTTGGATGCATAAAAGGCTAAAGAAGAATGGAGCCATAGTACCAAGATTTGGCTTGGTGGTTGAAAACTAGAAATGATAGCAAGGTTGACAAGAAGAACCAGGGGTGCCTAGATAATATATGACCTATAGGTTGAGTGGTAGAGAGTGACACCAAAGGGATTCATCAAGGTGAGACCCGGAGCATTGAGTCAGTGATTGTCTCAATTCAACCCTGTCCCTATCAATAAGCACCGTAGATAAACACCCTCTAGCGAAAGTACAAAGTATCCTCTTAATCAACTCCTAGGGGATAATGAATTGCAAGGTAAGTTCACTGGTATACTAAACCTGCCACTATTAAGAATGGAATCCCACACCATGAGTCATTATATCCCCCATATTGCAGGTATACGAAACTTGATAGTATTATGGATATACAATCCTTAATGGTCAGCCTCCAAAAAAAATATTTTTTAAATATTAACCATTAATTAATTCTGAGTTTTTCACCTCAATGTAAGATATTATAAAGAATTTCAAAATTGATCACATGCTTCTTATCTCGAGCTTTCTCTAATAAAACATCAAGGGAATACAAAATTGTACAGGCTTTCCACAGGATTATGCTAGGAGTTTAACCTGATCCAAATAAAGAAGAAGAAGAATGTCGAAAGAAGATTTCCAAACATCTCTTTAAATAATGTTCAATACTCCCACGAGGTTGTCGAGTAATCACAATGCGGGATAATAGTGAGATTTTGATCCAGCTTTAAACCTCCCTCATTGTACCAAGATGGCCCAGCGAAATGTGAAAATTTATCTGTCCTAGCTAAAATTATAATAGAAATACAGCTGAAATAAATTTCTAAATATCCATCTACAAAATATACAGAGATAAAATCCAAAAGTTTGTAAAATATAGCACGGAGGACACGATTTTGACTTGGGTCCAAACTCCATTCACCATAATATGGTAGCTTGTAATTATAGTAGTCATATGGCATGTACCTCACCTTACTAAGATAGACTGTAACTCTAGCAGGCATGTAGCGAGCGTGTGGTTTAACAATTATGGGTATAGGGCACATTGTGGCGTGACAAATGTTTGAAAATCTTCAAGAATATTATCCAAGTTCCTATAACTTCCTCGAAAATATATCAATCAAAAACATATAGAGAAACAAGTATAGGTTGTGGAACGACGAGAAGGGCGGGTACCTGAGCCAGTGGCAGCTATTCCAATAAAATCTCGGCCATTAAGAAGGAAAGGCCACGCGTGTGCTTGAATGGGCAATGGCTTCTCGAATTTTTTACAGCAGTGCAGCACATTCGAAGGAAGCCCCGCCTCTTCAAACGACTCTAACGCTTTGTACTTTAAATCCCCACTCCCCTCACCAGACACCGACACACTCATCATGTCATTCTTAATTTCCTCCTCTTTCTGATTCTTCTTTTCCTTCTTCCCCGTATTTCCATTTTCAATTCCATTCTCAGCTTTCTCTTCTGCCTCGATTCCATTCTCATGCTGCTTATGCTTATTCTTTTTCTTTTTCTTCTTAGCCTTCTCTGATTGTTGCTCTTCTTCTTTATTCCCATTTTCAATTACATTCTCAGTTTCCTTTTCTGCCTCGATTCCATTCTCATGCTGCTTCTGCTTCTTCTTCTTTTTCTTCTTACCCTTCTCTGATTGTTCTTCTTCTTCTTCAGTATGAACAGAGAGCTGGTTCTCTGGTTTGTCTGACTTGTGCTTTCTCTTGCTTTTCGTGGGGAGATGGGATGGGCTCTCCCCAAATAACTCAAAGATTTGTTCCTCCTCCTTCCCCATATGATTCGATGTTTAGTGCGATCAGCGGCACAGGGGAGCTTCACTGTGCAGCAATATCCAGCACTGCAAAGCCAAAGAGAATGAAATATAGAGGGAATCGGAGAATAAGAGCCTAACATAGGAATACACTTTCTGATTTTAGGTCAAATTGAAAAAGTGCTCTCTTGGGTTGCCAAAGTGTTTAAAAAGTTTATTATTTTTTAATTTTGTAAAAGAAAATAGACTTTTCTAAACTTAATCAGGCTAATCGAAAGAGATGCAAATATATAAGAATAAATTAATTTATAGATACTTGATTTTGAATTAAATATTATTTTAAAAAATAAATGTAAAGTAGATTGAGTTGTTAAGTTTGATGATTTAAGATGGATGATTTCGAAGAAGTTTGTAGAATTTGAAGTATTCTGGATTGAAAGCAAGATCTTTTTTTTTGTGTAATGTTGTAAATTTTATACAAAATTTGTGCTTTTCTAAGGTCAAATATGCACTTTGATATCACTTCCACATATATGGACCTATCCCTCTATTGTGCAAATTTATTCTAGTTGATTATATACTCTTTGATATGTTGAATTTACCTTTGTCTGACCTATTATATGGGTTAGCAAAATTTAGGAATACCTTTAGAGGGTTTTCAATTCACTACAGAACAAGTTCTCTTAGGTCAACCTTTGGAAAAAGACTAGTTTTACTATCATATCAATGATTGAAACTAACAATCTTTAATTGTCTAAATGCTCATATGATGAATATATAAACTCTAATTATTTTTAGTGTATCAATGGAATTGTTCCTAGCATTCTCCTCCTTAAATGTGATATTTTCTTGAAGTTTGATGATGATAAATGAATATAAATATTTTTTTTTAAATGCAAGGGCATATCAATAAGTTGCACAAATGTGTGTTTATTTGGCTCACAATGGATTATGAAATGAGTTGGAGTTAGCTAATTTGAATTTGAATGTTGAAAATTTAAGGGTCAAATCCATTGTTGCAATATTCATCTTACACCAATCAAAATGACTCGGGATAGGTAAATGGTAGCATTGACATGAGGAAGGGGTATTTAAATGTGTGGGATATAACAAATGAGGGATATTTGGAATGATATGTGTTGATGCCAAAAATTGGCAAGGTAACAGCCTTTTGTGAGAAACTCGGTTTATAGAGGACTTATTACGCTAAACTAAGTGACCTCCGAATTTTTAAAGAAGTCGGCTTCTTCTGTAATTAATTTTTTGGAATGGAAAAAGGAAGCAGATATAAAAATAAAGAATCTAAAGGTGATATGCCAGAATTTAGATAAAAGGCACAATAAACCTATCTTTAGATATGATTGAAGGGTCTACTCAGCAATTTATCATGTCCTAGAATAACAAAAATTAAAGATTGAAGCATGAACAGCTCATTCAATGACATAAAATAATTTTCACACCCATTTACTGAAAAGAGGAGTCAAAAGACATGATCTAAACCAGCAAACTTGCATTCAAATTATAGAAGTTTGACCAATAAACCATTCAAACAATAATGACACAGTATAAAGTTTATCAATAGAATTAGAAAATAGAGAGGTCGAACAATAGCACAGTTTGTGAGTTCTTGCAATAATCTAAACAATAAAAAAGCCTAGTGTCTCTCTAAAATCCTGTAATTCTTGAACCTATAGAACTTGGAACATGTAACATGTAATCTTTGAACCCCTCTTCAGAAGCAAAGAGCAGTATATATATAGTGAGCCTTCCATCGCCTAGTGAGCAGTAATTGAAAAGATTCAAAATCCTAAGCAATGATGTTGAAGCAATGATTCCCCTCAGTCGTTGTAACAGAAAAATATTTGGGCCATAGCATTTGGTTGCTCCCTATCCAGGTGCATCCCCTACAAATGATAGCAGTGATCCTGTGCAAACAAGTGTCGCCACCCAGTTCAGGCGGTTAGAATACGTGGCAACATATCACATCCCATAGTTCACTCCATCCTATGTTGAAGAAGCATCCACAAGGAGACAGATGGCAACATGGTGCAGGTTGTGGTTCAGTCTCCCATTCCTTTGTTGAAAGCTTATGCTAGGGTGATACGTAGTAGCAATGTTTACTATAGATGCCGCTTATGGGGCCCACCAAATCTTTATGTAAATGGGAGCTACATGGCATGTGAGCGAGGCCCGACGAGGAAGTGAATGGAAGTAGTTAAAATAGCCCGCGAGGCAGACACATGGGAGCATAGCAGGGGCTGGTAGAAGAGCAAAGGAGAGAATTCCCTCAGAGAACGCTGAGCGGACACGTGGCAGAGGCTAGTGGTCATTTACCAAAAAGGGGTCAATGACATTTATTGGAGGCATGGTTCGGTACTTAGCAAAAAACAAAACCCGAATGGAGCTTGATGAATTTTATATTCACAACTTTTGGCAACTATCAGGGGTGTTTCGCTTGAGGAACGAAGAACCCAAAATTTTCTCTAGTGCATAGACCATAGTGCCATCCATTGGGTGATGAAATTAGAGCTTGGAAAGGGCTACCTACAAGGGCAGTCAGTCGTCTTCGAATGGTCTAGATATGTTGCATAGATTTTCTTGCACTCCGCTTGGGTCAAGCATTTCTTTATAAGGTAGCACCTTAGGTAAACTGGCCCCTGCCTCGCAATGGAAAAGTAGTTGTGCAAGAGGGTGAATGATACCTGTATACATCCAAAATTGGTTTGGAGAATATTAATTAAATACTAGTTATTTAATTAATAAAAATCTTTATTTCCTCTATTGTATAAATAAATTGCAAAGTTTATTTATATAGTTTGTATTTCTTAATTCTTCCAACTTAAACCACTTTCTTCATAATTTAATTAAATAAACAAATTTAACTAATTTGTTTTATTTGATTAATTTCCTTTCATTAAATTTGAATTTTTAATTCGAATTTTATCACATTTCTCCATATTCTTTTAACCTCCTTCCACATCATCTTCCATCTCACCATGTGTCACATGAAAATAATTATTCCTAATTTCTAAAATGGGTATTTAACCCCAATAATCTCAACAAACTCAGAGACACGTGGCTTCTCCTTTCCATTTATTCTTTTTTACACTTGACAAGATTGTTCTATTAAAAGGGACAACTTCCTTATTTCTCTCTAACCTCCTCATTTCTCACCTTCGATCTCTCCAAATTGAATCTTGATCATCCATTGCTGCCAACTCACATGATGCCTTGGTGAAATCTATAAATAGAGGCTCATTTATAACTTTTGCATGAGAAAGCATTGCATACAATTACTTTGTAGAAATCATCTTAGCATTTAGAATAGTTTAGCAAGAAAATTAGAATCGTGGCTTCTTTGTTAGATGTCTCTTAGCTTACTTATAGCATTTAGAATCATTTCCATAGCATCTCCATTAGTTTAATTGAGCATTGCATCCTTTCATTAGCATTTTGTATATAGTAGTTTATCATCCAACATATCATTTAATTCATAATCTAGCCAAATCATCAAATCATGTAGGTGTAGACATAGTTTATGCATTCTAGAATTAATGGCTACTCATTTCTTAGGTGTCATCCCAATAATTCAATGCATAATTAAGATATGAGAGCACTATTATAGGATCCTTAAGAATAGAGGAAGATGGAATGTCTTTAAGGAATCATTTTATCAAATTGTATTGTTAATTTAGATTTCCTTAATGTAATACATTACATCTGTTGTGTGTCATTGCTTATTATAATTTACATATTTTCACACACAATGCCTTCAATGTCTACTATAGTAGGAAGTTGGCTGAAATCTTGGGAAGTGGCTAAGTCCTACTTTTTTTCTACAATTTGCTCAGCTATGGCGATCGACCCATCTTCAAGAAACGGGGACGATAGGCCTATTTTAGCTAGTCGGGAGAAATTTTCCTGCATGCCATCCATAGTCTTGTTCAAAGTGGTTGTGCAGGTGTTAGTTCATAGGAAGGTTGAGTGGCAATGGATGAACTTGTTTGTTGTCTGGGCAGCAACATCCCGATCTTCGATTTTTGCCTCTATCAAGTCTTCATCAAAGACCATGTATAGCTTGCTTAGCAAACTCTTTGCCTCAGGAACCCTTTCTATGATGAACTTTGGGAATTGCTCGATTGTTCCGTGAACCTCTTGGCTCAATTTTGTCACCTTTGAGATGAATTGGAGCGTTGATTGCAGTGTTAGGCAGAAGGCCTTAGCCTTTTCCCAGTATGAAATGTATAGTTGTTGAGCTACTAGGATGAGGTCCGACTGTGTAGTAGGGGCCTAAGGAGTGCTCTTTAGAAGGGAAATATTTGCATCCTTTAAGCCAACACCCTCTGTTAATTCCGCAATTCTCTTTTTTGCGGATGCAAGTTGCTCCTTGAGGCTACTTAGCTCTTTAAACCAGCTCTCCTCAACTCGGGCATGGTTTTCCAACCATGTGTCAAGAGAAGACTTCATCTCTTGGAGTTCCTTTTCAAATTAGGCCTTTTGGCCCTCAAATTCTATTTTCTGCTTTTCTAATTTTTGCTCATGTTGAGCGCGTTGAGCTGCTAACTCTTTATCTTTTTGTTGCAAATTATGCTCTGTCATGGCCAATTGGCTCTAATATTCCTGGTTCTTCATTCGTAGCTCATTGAGCAGGATGGGATCGATGGATTGGGATTTCTTGAGTCTTTCTTGGAGTTTTCCCCGCTTCAACTCTTTTTCCCATGCCTTCTCTAATAAGCGTGAAACTTCTGCTTCCAGCGATTACTCCCTCGTCTCCAAGAAATTGACCCTTTCCTTCACAAGCTTCAATTGCTTCTCCTTTTTCTTTAGCTGATGGCCAAACTTGAGGAAGTTTGTTCTCACCACCCACTACATTTCCTCAATTAGTTCTACCTTGTCTTGTGGTCGGGCTACATTCAGATCGAATCCCACGACATACATGTTGTAATCATGTGGCAACATCTCCCCTTTTAGTTTGGTAGTGTTTGGGTACATGGTGGAAAAATTCAACATTCCTTGCACCTCATTGTACACCATATACACTTTCAACTCCACATCCCTTTTGTCATCCTTAGCCTTTTTCTTTTGCATTCTGAGAGCTTGCGCTTGCTTTGTGGCTTCTCCTTAGGCTATGAATTCAGATGGCAATTGAACTAGCCCGCCTGTAAAGGGTGCACCAGGATGTAGGGGAAAAGGGAATGTAAGTGTGGCAAGCCCCTACATTTTCCTCTTTTGGAGAATAATTGTCAGTGGGGAGAAATAAGGGACTTGCCAGAGTTCGGTTGAACCGACAGAAGGGCTCATCAGTTGTCGCAATGATGGGTTGGTCATTGTAGAATCTGTTTGTTGGGCATATTGGGTCGGACCCGAGGTAGCAATAGCAATGGGGGTACCAATGGTGGTTGAGCTTTCAAAAAGAGAGGCGACGAGAGATTGCGTTGCGGCGGATGGTGTCAAGGCTTGCAAAGGCATTAAGATAGATGGCCTTGTTTGGGCGAATTGGGAGAAACCTCCTAAAAACATTGTGGTAGGCGTAGAGAAGGTAGGGCTAACACTTGCAGTAAGGGATGCCACGAGAATAGCAGAGGATACTAAAGATTGAGAAGTGAGAAAAGAAGGAGCGAACCTTACCTGCTGACTAGATGGTGGCGGTGCTTTGCTTATTGTTGGTTCCTCACTTACTTTGAACTCCTAGCTCACGACAGACTCTTGTGAACCTTCTCCCATAATAGCTTATGTGTGTTGTAAGGGGTGGGGAGTCTCCGATCTCCACAGTCTCTGGCTGTTGTTGTTGGGACCCTCTTATTACTTTCGAGACCCAAGTGAGTGTCAACGAGGCTCTTGATATATTTAGTTGCACATTTGAAATGACATAGGAAGGTTGCCCTGTGGACTTCTTCTTTTGTTGAGCAGAGGACATCGATGTATCAACTTCCTCCTCTACCTACTCTTCTTCTTCATCAGAGTCATTACCTTCGCTAGCGCTTGAGTCAGAAGCAAGATGCTCATCATCCCACGGCTTGTCAAGCTATTCATCATTCGACACACTTTCATAAAGTGCATCAAGTTGTTTTGTCTCTTGGTGATACACCCAGAAGGATTTGATCCTTCATATACTCCATTCTTCTTCTTTTCTCAACCTATTGAACAGGGCTTTTCCCATTTTGTAGTTCTCATCATAATTTTTCATAGCGAAGTAGAATCTATGGCATGGCGGCCTGTTGTCCTCTATGGGAATATGAATTAGGTCAACCAATAGTTCATCTTCATCCTCTAGCGGGTTGCGCCTCTTTTCCCAGTAAGGCTGAGAATTGTTGGTTACCTTGATATGCTCATATGGTAGATCATTGAAAAGGTTGTAATTCCATTTGTCGTAGATCATTACCAACCCTAGATGAGCTAGCTTATCCTACAATAGCAGGTGTGCCTGCTTCTTTCTCATGGCCACTATTTTGAAGCTTTGCAGACAGATGAAGAATCTCTTCCTTTTGGCTTTTCCGCTACAGAAGGTAATATCAATAATGCATGCATGTTGGAACAATTCAAGGGCTAACACTTGGTTTGTAACACATGTTGAAAGGCAGAATGCTTCCTTGGTGAAGCCTCGCATTCAGATGAATGTAAAATCCACACTAAAAAACTGGTCACATATGGGAATGAAGTTCTGCATATACTTTGTCTACGTCAAAGTGAGTTGATTAATACTATCCTCTCCTTGCAAATCTTGCAAAATCAAAGTCAAGAAATAATCCAAAAAATGCATAATAGTGGAAAGTGGAAGAGAGGAGAGGAGTCCAGACAGAAACCAGCTTCCTTTTGTTCTTTTCATCAAAAATAAACAACTTCACTTGCTTATCAAAGAAATTAGGGTTTTGATGCAAAAACATATGGGCAAGATAGGAAGGAAATTTGAACTTTCGTTCAGCTTGGTAATTGTCAATTTGCTCTATCATTTTCATTGAGAGGTATTCTGCAAAATCATACCAAAAGTAAGATTGTTGCATGCGAAACTGGAAACCTGGGCCCAGTTGAAATGCGTGCACCTCTTGGTCGGTGTCCATACTAAAAACAAATGACATCATTGAAATGGCATCTTGCAAGTTTGTTTTGAAGGAGTCGTGTTGCACCAAAATTCTTATTGGCTTCCCCCTGCTCTGCTTCAATCCTTTGGGTTTCTTTGATATAAAACTCCAGAGCCTTATCCCTTATGTTCCCAATGTTTAGGAGTGAATGATTTTATTTTCATCCCTCTTTGCTTATGATCAGGAATACATAGCATATTCCAGATGGCTCCTAGATTGATGTTAACTAATAGAGTCCTGCCCTCAATAGTGTGTGGTATCATGGAATCTAGTGGCCTTTCGATTCAGGATAACCCCTATGAAAGCTTAATGCATTTCCTAGGTTAGGTGTAGTTAGAACGCGCCAAAGTAATTGATTTTCAAGCCACCTCAAATCTGCGTTCAAAGCCTCAAATAGTCGATTTGAGCATCCCCTATGGTCACCTCGTGAATACCTTGAGCTTGAGCTCCTTAGAGTGAGAATAAAACCTTGGATGGTGAAAGTCTAGTTGCCGAAAAGTAAACTCTAATAAATACGAATTACGGCTAAGTGTTGAAAGTCTTGATGGTGCCAAAAAATCGACGACCACATAAAAGTGATTTTTCAAAATGTGTAGAAAGCTAAAAAAGTGGCTCTTACACATTGTTGCGAACAATTTACGGCTAAAGTGTTGAAAGATGCGATTGGCGCCAAAAACCGGTGACCACGCATAAAAGTGATTTCAAAATGTGTAGAAGCGGCTAACACATTGTTTGCGGACAGCCAATTTTTTGGCTAAGAGGTGTTGTTGAAAGTCTGAGGGGTGCAAAATCCCGTTGACCTTGCATAAAAGTGAGATTCTCCAAAACAAGAAGCGTTGAAAAGTCGCGGCTCGCCACTTTCAGGGCTTAGTTTTTGTGCAATGGTGCTGAATTTTAACCTGTACACTTTCAGGACTTAGTCATTTTTTGTGCAATGGTACTTCTAAATTTTAGCGCAGCACACTTTTCTTCGGAACTTAGTCATTTTTGTGCAATAGTCTTGAATTAGCACCTTACATTACTAGCTGGGATTTTATCTTAGTCTCTTCAAACTCGCTCTATTTCCATTCCAAACCCCATTTCTTCGCTCCTGCATCGTTTTTCGTGCCTAGTTGATCGTTTCACGCTTGCTCAACATTGTTTCTTGCTTCACGCTTCCCAATGCTACTTTTTCTGCTAACGTCTATTGATTCACCATCCTTGCAGTTTCTCTCCAGATTTCATCAGGTGATCCTAAAGGTGACATCTTCTGATCTAGTGAACTATCCAAGGATCTACAAAGAAGCGGCTATGCAACAATTTTGAGGATGACAATTTTTCCCAGTAGCCTCGATACATGTCATTTGCAATAGAACTGGCGATAATCCAAGATGCATCTTAGGTAAGGTTGCAGAAAATCATTCATTTTCGGAAGGGCGTCGCAGAGCTCACACCCTTGTAAGATTACGGTCGGCCCGAGATGATGCATTCATCTGAGGAGACCAAGAAGAAGTATGAACTCTAGTGCCCAAAGCAAGGAACCATGAAGATTCTTGATCATAGATGTTGAACATTTTCGATGCATCCCTTTATGCATCTTGTAAATATTTCCTAACATCTTATATGTCTTTTTGTAAGTTGTCATTGCACCAAGTTCGAAGATGTAATCTTTTGAAAACAAATTACACTTTGACTTTGGTCCAAGTTAGGTGAGATCTCCTAAAATCGCTCACCTAACTTTCCTTGATTTCCTCAATTAGATTCCTAATTTTGCTTATCCCTCTTTCTATATAATGTGAGGGATTTCTATTGTAAATTTATCCTTTAGTATTTTGCAACGAAGTGCTGCCCTTTTGAAGCAAATTGTGAAACTTTGTGTTCATACTTTGTGAATTGGAATTCCAAATCAATAAAGAAGAAGATTGCAAAGCCAAACTTTTAGTTGGATTTGATACTTTTATGAATTGATCTTATTTGGTGGTAATTAGGTGATGAAATCTGAAGGACTCTAAGTGATTTATGTAAACTTTGTGTTGCATCTATTATTTTGATTTGCATTTGTGTTTTTTGTTTTATGCTTTTAGGTTGAACCATCCACCACAAAGAACTTTTGGTATGGTATTTAAATTCAATAGCACCTGAAGTCCCACTATTGTTGAATGATCTACAAGACTTTGTGCTTGTAATTGTTCATGCTCTTTGATATTTTGGTTGGATGATCTACAAGACTTTGCACTTGTAATTGTTCATGCTATTCGAGGAATTGCTGCGTCTAAGAAGACTTTGCGCTTCTAACGTGATAAACGATACATTTTCACAGATCCAACATTGATAAAGCTATGGAACGACTTTGTGCCTTTGTGAGAGCTTTCCCTTTTACTTTATTTTGTTTATTGTTAAATTGCTTACGGTATCTCTGTAGCTGCTTTGACAAGATAGGGAAGATGGCCATTTATACTTGCTTCGGATTGATGGTTTGAGTTGTTAAATTGTGAACTTCCAACCATGAAGCATTGTAAAACATCTTCTCTAAAAAGAGAGAGAAGCATGAATGTGACACACCCCCCCCCCCCCAATTTCGTAAGTATAGTGTACATTGTGTAAATACTTTATTAGTTTTACCATAGCTTTTGTTAGCAATAAGAAGGGCGCCTCCCCTTTCTGAGAGGAGAGATTTTATCTCACATCGTGGCTGAGAGAAATCCTAGTTATTGTAATCCTATTGAAAAGAAGTTGATTACATAATTTTTCACCTTAACTTATGATGTTGGTGCTTGGGTTGAAATGTTTAATGGATGCATCGACTAATTTTGGGTAGTAGTGCACAAATGGGACCATATATTGTGGAAGCTCGTTGAATCATATTTTCTTTGCCATCGACATTATCTTTTTCGATATCTTCATTCTTTCGCAGGCTGCTTCCCTCAATCCTTTAGGGTTCTTTGCAAGAAAGGGGTCATGAATATTATCCTAGTCCTCTTGAATTAAGTTTTGGTCTCTATATTTTTTGGGCTTCTCCAGCTCCTTTGTGTTTGCCCACTTTGGCTTGCCAAGAATACCAGGCATTGCATTAGAAATATTTTCAAAGATATTGACTGTTGGTGCTCTTCGCATAGCTTTAAATAAGTTTTTTGTTACCTAGATCCCTGTGCTTCTTGGCTTGAAATTTTTGCCATTTTTTATTTGCGGGAAGATTTTGCTTAGGTTGAATTTTTCTGCAATTTTACTTCAGCTCTAGCTATGCACTAGAAATTGCTTTTGCTCTAGGTAGTGTATTTGAAAAGATCTTTTAAGTGCTTAAAGATTTTGCATGCAATACTTAACTATTTTTTCTCAAGGTGGTAGACGAGAGTTACCTTTTTGCATTTAATTTGGCATGTACCACCAACCCTTTGGCTTGTGCGAGATGAATCACTTGCCATTTTGATTTGACAAGAATTCATAATTATAATTAGCAATTGTATTGTACATCATGATTTTATTGGAACTTGAGCTGACGCTTTGCTAGCAACTTAAGCATTCATATGCATTGGCAATTAATATCCCAAAAGGAATGATTAAGCCAAAGATGTGATCAGTGTTTAAAAAGATATGAGCTCTACCTTGGAATAAGCAAAACACCTAGAGAATGACACCTCAGTCTTTGGTCGTGCATAACGCCACCGATTGCTGCCACCATCTTAGGCTAATTAATTATCCCTTATTAGTTTTGCATGCACAAGCCGTACTCAATAGATGCAATTGGGTGGGAAATTCGAGCAAGCTCAGACACAACTTTCAAGTTGGTACTCGATTAGCATCACATTTATGGTAAGCAGATTACCACGCATTTCCTTGCTTTTTCTATAAATAGACACCTAAGCAGTAGCGAAATAACACTTAGTGATTAGAGAAAAATTGGTAGTAGGTAATTGGCTTAGCAGTTTAGCATTAGTAGTGTGTAGCGTTTGCATAGGCCAGACTTAGGCACTTTGCAGAGATAGTTACAGGATAGTTGCAGAACAATTGCCAGCATGAATACCCCAATAGGCTAGTGTGTCATAAGTTTCAGACTGCTTTCTTAGGTGAGATTTCTACTAAGCGTTTGAAGAGGATGACAAAGAATAAGCACTCACTGGCTATTATAGTCATGAAATGGGTTTTGGGATGGGATTGCCTCGAATATGAGGACAAGTATCGAGTCAAAATTGATGTGTGCTTGCATTTTGTTGCCTCCATGCTTGATATTGGAATTTCCAAGCCCCTGATTCTTCTTGTCAAAGAAATATTTCCCAAGAAATATTTGAACGGCCTCAGGGAGGTTGTGGCAAATGCTACATATGGTGGAGGCATATCGACCACGAGCAACCTTCAGAGGTTCATAGAAGAGGATGTAGTTGTACCATGGGTACCATTTATGAGTGGCTCTCCCCTCCAGTTGCAAGATGAGCATCACCAGAGGGTCACTCGAGCCTGCCACTTTCTCTTCCGTATCTACAATGTGGTGGCATTCTACGACATCGAATGGTACACGAACTTCAATAACCTTATGTTCCCTCCGCCTCTAGTTGTTGCTCCTATTAATGATGCTACTGCTGATGATGATGCCCCTATGGATGAAGATATTGTGGACATTGTTGTTAATGTGTCCATTGTTGCTACCCATGTTGTGGAATGAAGACTTTTGTGCTTTTCTTTTTGCCTTTTAGAAACTCATAGTAATTAGTACGTCTTTTGTATACATGCCTAAAAAAGGTTTTTGGTAAAATATATGAAAGAAGTAGAATAGAACCATATACTTTAGAAGTGAGGCCTTTAAGCCATTTTGACAATGTAAATATCAAAGCATATATATAATGAAAATATATCTTTATATAATCATCTTGTTATCTGCTTCTAGATTCTGCAGTTGATTCATCTTTTTCTTTTTAGCATGTATGTATCAATTTTGCATGTAGGTGTTTAATTTTTCTGTACTTTTCAACTATGAGTTTATTTATACTCTTTGCAACAATGGGCTACTCTTTCCTTTTTGTCCCAAACCATAGAATAAATAAAAAGACCGGCCAACAAAATAAAAGGGAAAGAAGGAAAAAACATATAAACATATTTACATCGGTAGGATAAGCAAGCCTAATTAAATAATTTAAGGTGAATTTCGTTGACTGGAATTCCCAGTGCTTCTTTTTCCATAGTTTCCAACTCATATGCATTATGTTCTTTGCATTGAATTACTCTGAACAGGCCTTCCCAAAGGTTGTCAAACTTCCTATGTTGACCCGGTTTTGCATCTCTTTCATTAAATTTTAGCACTAAGTCTCTACACTTTAGACCTTGGTCGGATGCTTTCTTGTCAAACCACCTTTTAACCACCTAGTGGCAGTTAGTCATGGTTGTTAGGGACTTTTCTCTTTTCTCTTGTACTTCTAGCAACTCGGCTAACCGCACCTCCATTGCGTTGTTTTGTTCCACCTCAAGATATTTTAGCAATTGAAGCACTAGAATCTCCATAGAGATAGGCAACAATGCCTATTTTCCATATACTAGCTCATACGACGAATTCTTGAGGACTTGCTTAGGAGTTATGCGGTATGTCTAGAGCGTTGCGTGAAGGTTTTTATGCCATTCCCTTTGATATTCTGACCCAATCCTTTTGAGGAGTTAGATCGGATTCTTGTTCGTCGACTCGGCTAAGTCGTTCCCCTACGGGTAGTAGTTTGATGATGTTTTAAGGAATATACTAGGATGCGTAAGTGCGAATTGACTAACCTTAGATCCCAAGAAAGCTTTAGCATTGTCAGAGATGATAGTTTTGGGTGGGCCAAATCTCGTCACCAGTTCCTCTAGGAAATCCAATATCTTTGCCTGTGTCGCATTTTTTAGTGGCACGACTTCAGTCCACCTAGTGAAGTAGTTAGTGGCCATCAAGATCCATTTATGTCATGCATTGGAGGTTGGGTTGATCATTTCAATGAAGTCCAAACCCTGTTGCGTGAATGGCTTATCAACCACTATCAGATTGAGAGGTATTGTGGAATTCTTTCTTCTTCCTGTGAAAAACTAACATTCCTTGCAGGTTTTCACCGAGTAGGAATCATTGAATGTCGACCAAAAGCACCCCGTGCACATGATTTTGATGGAAATTCTCTTTGTGGAGAAATGCCTACCAATAGAGCTGTTGTGATAAGTGTTGAGGATCCTTTTTGTTTGCTCTGTGGTAACACACCATAATAGAACGTCATTAAAATTCCTTTTGAACAAGATCCCTTCAATGAGCTTATATCTATTGTTTTGCAATTGGTAGAATCTCCTCTTTTGAGAAGGAAGGTCCGACAAATACTTTCCTATGTGCATAATTCTTACTATGTCCACCAGTCAACAACCTTTGGACTCTGACTCATTCATTAGGACTAGTTCCGGCTGCTCTTCTTTGGTGGCCATTTCTTCATTGTGTGTAAGCTATTCACACAATCCTCTTCCCGAAACAGTCTTTGTAGGTTTAACCTCAATGTCATATTTGAGGATCTTGGTGATCCAATTGGTTCTTTTCTCGGTGATTTCTCCTTCCATCATATATTTGCACACTTTAGAATGCGCGACATATACAATCACTTTATTGCAAGATATTAAGTGTCAGAACTTCTTGAGTCCCTTAACTATTGCAAATTCTTACCTCTCCACAAAGTTGTAGTTTGTCTCATATTCCTTCAGGGTCCGAGAGTGAAATGATATTAGATGTTCTCCCTTGCTCTTGTCATCTTTTTGAGTTAAGACAATAGCAATGCTTGAATTGCTATTGAATACATACATTATGAAGTCCTTTGATAAGTCTGGATTGACCAGAATAGGAGCGGAGGAAATAACACCCTTGACTCTCTCAAAGGCTTCTCTAGATCCTTTTGTCCATTTAAATGTTTGATCTTTTTTCAGCGTCAGGGTGATTGGCCTAATTATTCCTGCAAAATCATAAATAAATTTGCTAACAAAATTTACCTTCCCCAAGAAGGACTAGACGCCTTTCTTGTTGACCGAGAGGGGAAGGTCTTTGATTGCTTTCACTCGCTCGAGATCAATTTAAATTCCTTCTTTGGACACTACGTGCCCCAATAGCTTGCCTTGCAATACTCCAAAGACACGTCTTTTTGGGTTTAGGGATATTCGGAACTCCTGACATTTCTTGAACACCATCTCAAAGTGATAAAAATGATCATCTTTGGATTTAGAGAACACCGTCAAGTCATCCAAATAGATTAGGATAATCTTGTTGATTAGTTTGCTAAAAGTGATATCCATTGCTCACTGGAAGGTGGCTCCTGCGTTTGAGAGGCCAAATGACATCTTAGCGTATGTGAATGTTCCCCACTTAGTAGTGAACGTTGTCTTATGTTGATCCTCCTCTTTGACCCAAATCTGACTGGAGAAGCCATCTAATAGGGAAAACATCTCTGATCCTACCACCGTTTGCAGGATTGACTCCATTGAAGGTAGTGGGTAATGATCCTTCAAGGATGCCTATTTAGGTCCCGAAAGTCCACGCATAGACGAATATCTCCATTCTTCTTTCAGACTGGGACCAAATTGGATACCCACGTGCTATGTTTGATTGAGAAGACAATTTTCAACTAGATTAGCTTTGTTAATTCTTGTGTCGGGTGATCCCACAATAGTGGTTTACAATTTTTGGCCAAACTGGACACTGAAATTATTATTTTTAACTAAATATTCACATTCGGGCACCTATAGCGGCTAAACCGTGAGGAATTTGAAGATGATGCAAACTAGAGTCTCCTCACATTTTTTTGTAGATTCTAAAAATATTTTTTTTCAAAATTTTTGGAATCAAATTGCACTTTTTTATCCATCTCCCATGAAAACAGGCTTTTTTTTCTTCAGAAAACAACATTTTAAAAAAGTGACTCACACCGTATAACACAACTTTTTTTTCATGCAGGATAAAAATCTAATTCTTTTGAATTTAGATTTGTAACTCTGATATCTAGTGCTTCCACTTGGTTAGATAGTTTTTTATTGAATATTTTTTCTTTAATCAAGTTTCAAAGTCAAACCAATTACAATTCAGACATAGCGTGACCGTATAACGCGTAACTTTTTTTGTATTTATCAAAATTAAATTATTTTTTTTGTCGGATCAAGGACTTCAATATCTGGTGCACTCATATTTTTCAATTTTTTTTTTTGATAATCTGCTATTTTTCCACATGTGTAGAACAAAGACCTTCATTTTCGATGAAAAACCTATGTATAATAAAACTAAAAAAACAAATACATAATGAAACCAAAACATATTAAAATTATATTCATTGGATAGCTCATTTCGAGGACTACCTGATTCTAGTTGGGTTTATGAAGAATCCTCCATTTTCATCTTCAAACCAACCTTTGAAGCATAAAAAATTAGGTTTTGTTTGTGTCTGAGGGGGAGAATTAGGGTTTTGGGGGGTTTGAACGAATCCATATGGGTTTGAGCGAACCCCCAGGGGTTCGGTTGAACCAGGGTTCGACCGAACCCTAGTTCGACTGAACCACCCTAGTTACATGTATTTTGATTGCTTTCTAAGCGACAAAAACATTGAATGGGTTCGCTTGAACCCTAGTTCAGCCGAACCTTCAAGTTCGTACGAACCCCCATAATCAAAATTTTTTCCATGGTGTCATTTTTTCTCAATTTTCCTTCCTCCATCAAATTGTAAACCACTATTGTGGCTTCACCCTGCCATTAGTGCTTCAATCTTGGGATTCACTAGCCTCTATTTTTTGGCAGACCAGTTTTTCACTTTCTGCCAACTCTATTGTATGTTGGATGATATCAGGATCATATCCCCTAAGGTCATCGTATGACCAGACCACCACTCCATATTTTTTCACAAAAGTTGATAAGCCTTTCTTTATCATGATGCGGGACATCCTTCTTGACTTTGAGCATTCTTCCATCTCCAACTTGAAGATCTTCATAGTCACCTTTGTTTGCTACAAACTTTCGTTTGTCATTTCTTGCATCGTCACAATTGAAAAGATTCTCGAGAGTAACTAATCCTTTTGGAAGCTTGTTGGATTTCAATTAAATAATATGTCCTTCATAAGCTTCGATGATCTTTGGTTGGAGCTGATCGACAAATTCTCCCGATTGTTGAATGAACAAGGCAATGTGTTCATCACTGTCAAACACTTGCCAGCTTTGGTCATTGTCTGGAATGGTTGGTCAGACTATCACTCATATCGAGTGTTTGTTGTGAATGAGGTCAGAGGTAGGATCAAATTGGGATTTGATTGATGCCATGCGGTCTACATCTATATTTTGTTCTTGGGGCACCGTTTGATTGTTGAAGGCTTCAAATCCCTCAATCAGGTCCCAAACTCGGTGTCTATAGGATCGCATGCGGATATTCTTGGCTGCAAAAATTCCTTGGACTTGATTGACTACTAGTTCAAAATCTTTGAACACCATTAATTGCTTAATGCCCATCTATTCTACGAGGTTGATACCTTGCACTAGTCCTTCTTATTCAACTTCATTATTCGAGCAAGCGAAATGGAAGCGGAAAGACCTTAGTGTCTTTTCATTTTGTGGGGACATTAAACATATCCCGACTCCTATGCCATTTTTGCATCTTGCTTTGTCGAAATGCAGTGTCCATAACTCTAAGGCTTGACCACTCTCTGGTTTTTTGACAACCTTTAGGAGCACTAGATCCTCATCGTAGATGACATAGGTGCCCAACCCGGTAGCATGGTAGTTGCCAAAAGGATTAGTATTTATATGTTCACTCAAGAGAACATCTTCTTGATTGGTTTGATTGTTGGTCACTTTTTCATTTTCCAGTAGCTCAGTGCGATACATTTCCTGTTTGGTGATAGAAGTATGTGTGGCCTCAAAGTTGATCATGGCTTCATTAGCCACATTTTCTGAATGCAGGGCTTCAGATACTATCTTCATTTTAGCTCCATGCTTGGTCCTGAGGATCATGTGCGACCAATCCAGGGATAGGTATCTGCCCACATTTGAAGTAAAATCTTAGGATAGACATAGGCCAAACATGGGGGGAACATCTACGATCACAGTATCTTGCAACATCGTAATGCTAGGGTAGGTGAATAGAGTTAGGGTAAGATCCTTGATGAGACCGACCGTTTCGACTCTTTTCCATCAAGTTGCATCACTTCCTTTTTTAAAGGTTCATAACTGAGCCCTAAAGCTTCAACTATCTATTTCAACATAATTGTGGTGCTAGCACTAGAGACAATCATAGCATTGTGTAATAACTTCTCTCCCACAATAAGCGTTAGGAAGAAGGGTTTGGGTTTTAGGCTATCTCTTACCTCAGCGGGAGCTTCCACTAAGCTATTTGTGAGAACTTTTGTTGGAGGTGATTGATCAACAGCTTTTCCTTTGAGCAATTGCTACTTTGGTTCAATGGTTGGATCCTCCTGGAGCACCTTTTGTAGTAATGTCTTGCTCTGGAATGGCTAGTATATCCCAAAGAGACACATTAGTGGATGATTTTTTCAATTGTTCCACCACGTTGAAGGGTGGCGGATTCAGAGGTTTTTTCTCTTTTTCTCTTGTTATAACAATTTCCTTTCGTGACGGGCATTGTGGCACCATGACGGAGGTACAAGGCGTTTGGTTAGAAGCACTTTTAAATTGCAAACTATCTAGTTGTGGGACAATTGGTTAACCCGTGAATCTCCTCTTTGAGCGAGTGTTGTAATCAGACTGTACTTGCAGTGTTTTAGATGTGAATGCATCATTGGAAAACACTGCTTCCTCTTCTTCCATCCACGAAAAGAGTGTGTGATCAAAAGCGATGTCCGCTTCTTGTTCTAGTGACATCCCTTGCATTTGTGTAGTGAGCACCGCATTGTCCATTTGTGAAGAGGCATACACATAGCTTCCGGGATTTGACGTTGCGCCCTGGCTGCGCTGTTCCACCACCTTTAGTTGTAGGTTGCCACATAGACAATTTTGAGGCATATGTGAATCGCCACAAGGGAAACACCAGGGGTTGGTGTTGTTGACTAAATTATTCTGCCCCACTATTAACTCTCTACGTGAGCTTAGATTGATGCTTTGCAATGAAGTGGGTATTGGCACTATCTGATTTGTTGTTTGTGCCTGTGGATTTGTGCGGGCGCCTCCTTGGAACTGGTTTTGTTGGTAAGAGGACCTTCCGCCTTGATAATTCTGATAGGTTGGCTTCAAAGTACAACTTGGTTGCGCTTGATAATGGTTATCTCGTTGGCCATATGTCACAACATTTCCTTGATGTCATTCATATCCTCCTTGGAAGAACCAGATGTAGAAGCAACATTCTACAGCGCACTTAGATATGTGTACATAAACTAGGTAGGAGTTGACACGCTAGTAGAAGCCATCTCCTAAGTAGGAACTGATATTTCTGGAAATATAGGAATGATGGGTTGAGGTGGCAAGTTTTTAGCATCTATCAAATTGTTCTCCACCTTGA
>VDFB02165189.1:0-13536 GCA_007258455.2 Sequoia sempervirens | reverse complement strand
AACATATCCAAAGCATGCAAAAATAGATTTTGAACCTAGAAGAAATGCGGAACAACACAAGAAAACATCCCTGCAACCTAGAACACCACTACAACACACTATTTCTTCTTTTTATCAAATTTTCTCAAAAGCACTTGGAAACCAAGCACCAAAGACAACCTCATCATCTTTAGCACTTCCTCATCACAACTGAACCAACTACAACATGGCAACTCAACCATAGATCACAAAAGCTTATCTTAGCAACACTAGAGGTTGACACTAGTAGATTTAGTAATGACAACATAATGTAACTAATCAAAGAGTGGATAACATCAACTATTCTCATAACAATCTCACCCATTAATGGTCTTCTTTCCCATTATACAGTTGACACCAAAGACAACACAAGCTTGTTGACATCAATGACAACACCAATTTTCTCATACTTGCAATAATTATATTATATTAAGTTTTTTATTATATTTATAATAGATAAGTTAAAAGATATTTCTTGTTTAGATTAATATTTTCTTATATATATTATAATTTATTATAAAAAAAAGATACCTATATGATTCAATTGTATTCATATAAAGTAAAAATAATTTAATTATATTCACTTTTATAATTGTTGTATTTATATAAATAATATCTATCTATTAGTGGTCTCAAGCCCAGGTCCTTGGAAAACACTTGACCTAGGTTTGTATGATGGGACATGAGTTTCCATAATGTTGGTAAGGCCCCAAAGAAACTCCAGACTTACCCAATTCTTATCCAACATATGTCTTATATCATTAATCACCCTAGCAGCCCTGGCTGCGATCTTTGCTTTGGCCAAATACTTCCCAAATTCCAAAAGCCTCTAATCTATGGAGAGGAGATGCTTTGTAGGAATCACAAGAGCTTCATCTTCCTCCATAGATGAGGCTGTAGGATAAATGGGAGGGGTAGGGACACATGTGGTTTCTCCAAATAAATGAGTCCATTCTTGAAACCATCTCATCAAAAGTGGGAGCTCTAGTGACCTTTGTAAAATCCATCTCTAAATGTCATACACTCCTTCCAACAACGTGCTTGGAGGTCATAGATTGAGTTGTAAAGTTCATAAAGCTTTATAATGCATGATTCTATAACACACCTTAGATGCAAGGGAAGAAGTATTGAAACAAAGAAACATATTCAAGAGGTTCATGTTGGGTTCACCAAAATGTACAGAAGGGGGACCCGCCGCCTTGGGACTCTAGGTCACATGAGAGTCCTAAGCAACGGGCTACTCTAAACTACCCTGAGTTTGCTAAGTGAATTGGAAGGGGTAAGGTAGTGTGGTTGAAAAGGAAGGACATATGGCCTTTCACTTTCTTTCTGCTAAAGCCAAATGCTTATGGGGCCAGAAGAGCTAGTTTCCAAGGTTCAACCTATAGCCTAGATAACTCATTGTCTGAGGAAAATAGCATAGATCTTAGACTCTAGTGTCGTGTGTTTGTGTCTCAAACATGGTGGTGTCCATATATAAAGGTCTAGGGAGAAAACTAAAACACAAGAAAACCCACTAACTATCTAAATGCTAGAAAGCATAGAACTGAAAGGTTAACAAGAGAAAGGCTAAAACTAAGTTATGCTAGAATGGACAAAGAGAGGGTGATGAATCAAACTTTTCCACCTTTAAATTGAATCTCCAAGTAGCTCTACTCACATGCACCTATACACATGGAAACAAAAAAATGTTGGGGTTGTATTTAGTGGATTTCCTTAGTTAGTCCCTCGCATTGGTTTCCCACCTCCATGGAGTCTAACCAAATAACCACAAAATATATAAAATGATAAAGAGATAGAAATGAAAAAAACCAACAAAAAGTATGTTACATTGTAAACAAAATGATGTAGAGAGAAAATATCAATGGAAAATATCGCCTCCATAGTTATGAGCACTCAAGGAAAGTAGTGGAAGGAGGGGGCTTGCAATTCCTCCAACAACAACGTTGCAACAAACGTGGGGTGGAAGCCAAGAACCAAAAACTTGCAACCAAGAGAATGGTGGTGTAGAAGATTGAAAGTGAAAGAATGGAGCTAAGAGTGAGTGAATTGATCAAGAAGCATGAAGAGAGTGAAGTAGAATCAAGAAGAAAGTCCAAGAAGAATGAATGAATGAGAAAATAAAGCATTTGAATTTGGAAAAAGGGAGGCAAAAGACCCATTTTTTATTAGTAAAGGAGGTAGGAGGCGTTACACTTCATTGCCAATGGAAAAACATAACGCCTCTGCAAATTCTAGAGGTAGGAATCCTATCAGGACGGGAGCATGATGCATGCATGTCTACGCAAGGCGTGCATCCTTGCCAAATATTTCTCCACCGACGTGAAAATATGTGGGCATGTGGAATGAGTGAGGTGGTGGCGATGGAATTACATCATCGAATTTACATTTTTCTAAGGTAGGGGTGATGAAATGGGGAATTTTCCTAGGGGTGGAAATTTGCTCCATTATAGAATGAATATTTTGCATTAGAGAGTGAAGAATTATTTTAAAAATATAAAAGAGAGGGACTTTTTGGTCTAGGAAACCTACCTAAGCGATTTCCAATGGGGTTGTAGGTTGGAATAGGCATTAGATTATAGAATGTGATAGGTGTAACTTCTCAATGACCATCTTAGTCTCATATTTTTATGGGATGCTAGCACAACTCACAAATTTTTTCATTGCACACATTGGTCCATGGAAAATCAAGCTTAACTTTTGAGGAATTCAGCATTGCCAGATGGCATAAATGGTTTTAAGTTGAGGGAGAGAAGAAGTATATTAGTTTATCTAAAGAGGGAGACATGTGTAGTGTGAAATTACATACAATGCAATTTATGACATTACAAACATTTATATTTTGGTTGAAAAATTAAGGCATTACATCAAATCAACTTAGGGATATATTTTTCATCTTAGTTCAATTCTAATTTCTTGGAGTAGTAATTTAAGAAATCAACTTTATCACTCTGATCCATAAAAAAATGATTATTGTGTTTCTTCAAAAGCTTCTTAAGAAAAAGTGTGGATCACCTAAAGAAACATGTATACCCCAAGATATCCAACTACAATATTTTATGGCAATTAAAGAAAAATCGTGATGATGAACTTTTTTTTGCATCATGCTAGTTCCAAACATACTGAAGTAAATCTAATTTATAAATTGAGTGAGATACTCCAAATAACTCATTAATAATGGATTTACCTATTATAGCTCTTTGTAACACGGCTTTAGGAGCACTATAAAATGAAAAATTAACCACTATCCTAGTCTAAGAATCAATTACAATATACATAAAAATAAACATGAAACAATGATAAAATAATGATAACACATGACAATGACTATACACACAAATTTTACCATGGAGAATCCCTAAAACGGTGAAAAAAATGTAGAAAGAATGAGTTATAACTCACCATTCCACTATGTGTCAATTTTTTATACATTGCAATAGATGAAAATATGTGAAAACCAAGCTTTCAATTCATTTACAAACTTTTAGAGCCTACAAAAATGTCCACCATCTCGAAATCCTACTTCATAGTGATAAAACCCTACAATTTCAGTATAATGTGAAGATAAAAAGAGATCCAAGACTTGAACAACATGAACAATAGCACATTATAGACCTCTAATGTCTTTCAATGCTCCAAAATATGCTTTCCAATGTTTGGAAGGTGAAATGAATTGATCTAACCCTTCACAATCCTAGTTATTCTTGAAATGTGGTAAAATTGCGTCTTCCACTAGGAGTGTTTGTGTAATCATGGTCTTGATGTTTTCATTACTTTCAACAAGAGGCATTTGCATTATTAAGTTCCATCAAGAAAATTATAGAATTAAATAAAATATTCTATATTAAAAAAAGAGTTCTTAACAACTAAATTTAATTATATTGACTTTTATAAAATTATATTATATTAAGTTTAATTATTATTATTATTATATTTATAGTAGATAAGTTAAAAAGAGTTTTCTTGTTTAGATTAAAAATTTCTTATAATATTATAATTTATTATATAAAAACAAAGATACATATGTGATTCAATTGTTTTCATATAAAATAAAAGTAATAAAATATATAATTTAGTTGTTTTCACTTTTATAATTGCTGTATCTTCTATAAAATAAAGTTATATTAACTCTTATGATTGTTGTTTTCACAATTTTGATTATATAGCCTACCTATATAATTAAATTATTTTTATTTTAAAAAAAAATTGCAAACGACAGATAAGAAGAGGTCGAGGACTGTAAAGACAATGGCCGCCAGTTGGGTTCGCAAGAGGCCGGCTGAAAAACCCGCGTTTTACGATTTCATTGCGTAGTCCGCGTCCTCACGATGTTGTGCCTCGTACCCTACAAAATAATACGAGCAAAAGCTGTCGTATAACACGACCGCCCACCTCTGATAGTATCTGTGATCTGGAGAAAGGCCAGGAAGAAAATAGAGCCCAAAATATCACAGCTATAATGAAGAGTAAGTCAATTTTTAGTTGTTTCGCTGCGGGAAAGGAAACCAGGCAGCTTAAATCTTCTCCATCTGATCGGCGTTCAGATCATTTGAGAAAAACTTTGGTAAAGATTGAGTCGGACTACGCCGGCGAAACTCGAGGGAAAGCCGTGCGGATTGTTTCGTATTCTCACACCACACAACCCAAGAAAGACAAGGTCAGAACGTCGGATCAGCGGTCTCGGGTTCGAATCGTCGTCACCGATTCTACGCTTTCGACTGTAAGTAAATACTGGTTTTAAGACACAGAAAAGAGTTATTTTAGAATTTTTGTTCTCCTTAATTTGAAAGTAAATATCGCTTTTACGTAATTGTTGTGAGTGCCAAATCAATTAAGGATTTGGAAGCGCATGCCATATATCATTCTATAACATTCCATAATAATGGTCCCAAAACCAAATGGTGATGGGTGGGGTATAGAAATTTCCCCATTACAAGGTATACTGAGTTATTCGGTGAAGCTTAAACAATGTTCAGATTTCAAATATTGGTAAATATATTGTTTATAAATTTTAGGTTGTGTGATAGAGTTAATATGAGATATTTTTGGATTGGATTGTGTAACCTTTTATTGATATTTAAGATCAAATTCTATGATTTATTTTTCCTGCTGTTTATTCTCTGATAATAAATCATAAAAATGATCTCAAATTTTGATAAAAAATTCACAGAATCAAATCTACAAATATTTCATAGTTATCTGATCGCTGTAAAATTGACCATAAGTTGGTATGCGCGTGAATAGGATAGTTAATTAAATGATGGCTTGAGTACAACGTGTGTGGCTTAAAATAATTTTCACCAGTTTTTTCTTATGATAGAACAGTTATAGTCCAATAATGAGTTGTTTGATAAATGCATCTTTTGTTCACCTGCTTTAAATTTTGGGTACGTATCTTAAAAAGATCCGTTAACCAAATCTATTATACAGTAATGTATTTGAACTTTTTATTTCTGAATCTTGGAAAAAATCATTTTCAATTTCTTTGTATTAATCTCGATAATAATTTGTTTACTTTCTTTGGTATTATCGAAATTGCATCAGAAGAAGAGCCAAAAGAGTATGCCTCAAGGAGAGCTGCAGAAAGGAGCAAGCAAGGACGGAGAAACAGCAAAAGCCAAACCCCAGAAAACTAAAACTAACAAGTCTGGAAGAGAGTCGATCCCGGGACCATTCGACGAAGAGACTGTAGCCTGCACCTGTATTCCGACTGTAACGCGGAAGCCAAATGCCATTGATAGTGAAATGAAGAAAAATGGCTCTGCTAGTCCCAGGCATCCCAAGAAAAGTAAGATCCGCATATCATCCACCCAAGAAGCCATAGCAAGCCAACACATTACACAAACCGTTTTAGAACCAAACGAGCCTTTGAATAATTTGGAAACAGGAAAACAGAAAGGATGTCATGAATTTATCCTCGTTGCATGGGTTTTTTCAATCATGCTGTTTCTCCTCTCAAGTAAATTGATTGCCGTTGCCTTTAGCATTCTATGCTTTTATGCACTTCCTAAGCTTAGAATCATGGCGCAATGCAAAGTAACTGAAGAAAGCAATAGTCCAGGAAACTAATTTGTAACAGTTTGAGCTTTAACAAGAAGCTTGATCTCCAGTATGAGAAGAACTAATAATGGAGACCATCAATTTTTTTCAAAAAAAGATCTTCTATGCTTAAGCTTATAATCAGTGTAACTATAAATACCTGAAATCCTTGGAAGCAAGCTACTGAAACTGAATAAATTGTGTATTTTGTTCTACTTTATTAATTGTGAATATTATTGTTTGTCCGCATTGAATAAGGGAGTGTATGAGGTTATATTGAGCCCTCAAATGAGATTCAGTGCAGGTGTCTATATGTTTTCAATGCAGTAAACCTTATAAGAAAGCAAGTCCAAGCCTTTCTCAGCAGAAACACCTGCATTGAAAGGAAGGGGAATGGTCTTCAGAAGATGGGAAAGAGGTATTAAAGATTTTTTACTTTAAAGGTTACGTGATTGCATGAAAATTAGTATTCCATATGCAACAACCATCCATATTCAAGGGAGCGTAAGTATAAAATTGAAGAGTTGTCTTCCCAAGCTGTCCTGAACATCTGAAGGAGAGGGTTCACCAGTTGAGCACCTTGTGTTTGTTTATGTGTTACTATAGGATTTGGTTTTCTTAAAAGTAATTTGTTATAATGAATATTGTTTATTTAAACACTAATTTTATTATTAGTTCTCCTTTTAATAAAGAAAATGCTCCTTTCATTTCGAAGTAGTCATACATACATTGGATGTAGTAATCATAGTAGTCTGAATAAATAGGAATCTCACATAGGTAACCCAATTCAAAATCACAACACCACCCGTAGTGACGTAAATGTAGCAAGGTGAGAGTAAGGGTATAATAGCAAAGTGGAAGCAAGAAGAATTTGTTCTAGTTCAATTTGTAGCAATGCACAATGCCAAATTCTATGATGATATGGGTTACTTGCAGCTGCATAGCACAAACTCCGCAATAGTAGCACTAAACAAAACAAACAAAATTCATTAGACCACTAATTGTAATATAAACTAGTATGGACTCTGAAAATGTAGAATTAATATTGTGGTTCCTACAAGTATGCTTATTTACCATGACTCATCTATGATTATTGTTACATGAAAAATAAATTACAAGCTATAGGAAAAAATCTTATAGTTGTTGCAAGTACCACATACTGTTATATGGATTAACTTCTTAATTGTTGTAAGCAATAATATCGACCATTAGGATGACTCAGTTGATGTTGCAAGTATAGTTAGAAAAATGACACACCAATTTTTTTTATCAAATCCTTTAAACCTATCACAAGAAGATATTTAATTATACAAACATTCATATTTTAAACAAGAGGAAACTACAATATAAGGTGAAACATAACCAACAAATATACTAACTTTCAACCCAAAATATACCATTGAAACATTCATCTAATGTACATTCACATTACTGTATACATAGGAACTTAGATCATAAAAATTGAGGACCAATATATTCTTTCCATTAAGGGCTTCTTATTACAATATATATATATATATATATGCTAACCACATGTAATACACTAAGTGGATGACTTCTTCTATTCTTGGGTGCAAAATTTGTGGGCTTTTTGTATGGCTTGGGATCTACACCTAAATAACTCTTTCTCATTTTTCATAGCTTACTTAGAGCCTCTCTCTTCTCTTCCAATTTCTCTTTGCGTTTTCTTTGGATTTTATTTTCTTGACCTCTTCTCATGTGACTTATCTCTTTCGTTTTCCTCTTTTGGCTAAGTGTTTTTCTCCATAAGACAAATTTTGACCCTTTTGCAAATGGTGGTCAACTCCTCCTTTAATTTATTTTTACCTCTTTGGAATTCCTCCTACATACTATCCTATCTTCAAGTCTCCTCTACATTCCGATCTATACCATCAACCCTTCTTTTCAATCTTTCCTTCCATATGTACTCTTCTTGTTTTATTTTCTATTTTTATTCGATGTTGCATTTTTACTTCTCTATTATGGCCAAGGCCAACTCTTCTAACTACTCTCAAAATCCCACTCGACATAAACTCCAAATATTCATTAAGAACCAAAATGGTTACATTAATTTGTAGGCATGCTAAAAACTAATTTCAAACTCCACAAATGCAGTCATATTCTAATTGATAATTCCATGTATTAAATTGGTTGGTTGGGGTAGGTAGAAAATTCCATACTAAAATTATGAGTAAAAAATTTTAAATTTTAAACCATGAGTAAAGGAAATAAATAATGTTTAATGGTCTTGGAGAGATGCCCCTACATTATGGGCCCATTTTGATAATTAGTTTCTAGTGTATTAGGATGCTCAAAATTATGACTCATTTAGATTTCAGAGGCACCTAATTATGTAATATATCACTTGTTCCATCTCCTTTTCCTATGTGTCTTCTCACACATGGTTCAACTTTATTATTCCCCATACATTCTCAAACATGTGAGAATACATCCCTCTTCCCCACAATTATTCTCACATATGTCTTAGAAGATGCAATCTTATTGAACCATAGATTTTTGGGTAGGATTTATAGGCTACTCTTGCACTCTTAGGATGTTTCACCTAAAAGGAGAGAGATAAACCCCACTCAAAAGTCTAGGTGGTTCACTCAAATTAGGAAATGTGTGATGCCATTAAGACTAAATGGAATGATTTAAATGCAATTAAGCTATGAAATTGAGTGATTAAGGATGAAAAACCTAAGAATTATGCAATGTTGTAAAACACAATGTGATATGCAAACATGAACTAAAGTATGAACAAATGCAAAATAGAAGAGAAGAAGGATGAATCAGATTGCACCTAGGTAGAGAATGGAGAATCTAGAGTGTTTTGAATGCTGACAAAGATCACTAAAAATCACCAGTGGGGCTCATTCGCCATTGATGGTGAATCAGTCATGCTTCTGATGGAAACTTCTGAGAACAAGTTTTTGAGTGTCGGGATCCATAATCTGACAAAATCTGGATTTCCAGCCTTAAGGTGGGACTCATTCACCACTGGTGGTGAATCAGTCCTCTTCCAAAATTCTGTGAAATCAAGGACCAATCCTATAGCACCAAATCTGAGGTTGTTTGCTTGTCGGATTGATGAAGTCAAATCTGCAGAAAATGGACAAAATTTCTTCTTCAAGCTTGAAATAGATTGTAGTTGACTTGAAACACTATGTTGACTTCTTGTCCACTTTTCAACACCTAATAGCTTATCAAATCTGCATACACAAGTCTACAAACACACATGCAAAAGGGGAAAAATGGTTAAGGGTTAGGTTATAGGGATTTGCCTTGGTCAAATCCCACTTTGGCAATCAAACCCTTAATGAAATAATGAAATGGAAGAGAATGATAAACAAATAACATACAAATGCTATCAACTTACCAAACCCTTGTTGAAGAAATATGAAGATATATCAATGGCTGCTCCAAAATACTTGATTAATGCTTGATTGAATGATGCAAAGTGCCTGAATGAGTGAGTGCATAAGTGAACTTGATGAATGGGGGTTAGAATGGATGTAAAAACACTTATTTATACACACTTGTGCCTTAGTAACCCATTGAAACCTCATCACAGGCTGACATAAGGTGATTTTAGATTAAAAAACCAAAAGAAAATTTGAAATATTTTGAATTTTGAGCCAAGAGGGACTCATTCACCACCCATGGCGAATGGGTCCCACCTTGGACTTGAATGTGGGTGTCAGGAATTATCTTGCATTTATTATTGTTTGTTTGGTTTACATTAAAAAACATACTTAATTAAGTCTTATAAGGGCATAAAGGGGTCAAATAAAGCATAAGAAAGGTGTAAATAGTGAAATTAAGCCTAGAAAAGCTTAAAATTTTGTTACAAGACTCTACAACACTTCAAAATAGGACTTGATAAGTGATTAAAAGGTGATTTTTAGGTAAATTGTAATGAATAGAGTCTAGAAGAGTGTCAAAATATTTTACAACACTTCACAACACCTTCACAAGATGCGATAATTTGAATTTTAAGGATTTAATGTGAATGTTCAAGCCACATTGCGACCTTAAATCAGAAAAAAAATGGACCAAGCATCGTGAAGAAAGGCCTAAAAGACCATGAAAATGTCAAGGGATCATTTTTCTATGACACCTTTAGCCCCCACTTTAGTGAGAGGATGAACTTGCTTCAAACTCACACTAAAGTAGCCATGCATATTGAGAGAGAGGTTCCAATGCACTTATGTTAGCAGGATCGAATGATAATGATCAAGGGGGAAGATCAAGCCCCCAAGATGAATATCCCATGGAAAAATAAACATAAGAACGAAGGAACACACATGTGAAAGAGAAATTGGATTGAGCTTCGATCATCTATCCAATTTGTGGATTAGATCTAGGCTGTTTGTGGGAAAAAGAGAATGCATACTCACTCTGGCATGACAAAACTCATGGCGTCCTGCTTGGTGAGAAGACCCAAAAAGGTGAAGTACATGCGCTATTTGGTATGCACTCACAAACACATAGGTGGCTATGGGGAAAGTCATGCCGCTGAATGGGATTTCTGCTCGTCCATATTAAAGTTATGCCTCCTAATAACTTTAACAAGGCACCACAAGGGAAAATGTCTATTCGTGATTCATGAGACAAGCAAAGATTTGTATGCTTAGAACCCATGAACAAAGAGCAAGGTACCATAGGCATGCAAGTTGTGTTATGCAAGGTGGAAAAAATGTAAAAATGCAAAAAATGTAAAATATAAAATGATCAATGTTCAAAGGAGTCTTGTTTAGTTCATGCAAGTTCTGTCACTTAGGAAACATTGTGTCTAATTTCTCCAAGAGAGGGTCTAACTAAAGAATAAAAATCACAACTAGGGGATGCAAAGGCATCACATCAAAGCCACTAAGAGGTCTTAGTTATGCTAAGATGAAGATCACACTATGAATACCAAACCCAACACATCATCCACCAAAGTGACAAATGCACTATAGCTTATTTACGTCAGCACTAAGAATACAAATTAAATGATTCCAATGAATGCCCCTACTTTCTTAATGAATTGCTACACAATGGTCTGAGATAAATTACTTTAAAGTAGGAAAGGGAAAATGCAAAAAGAAAACAAGACATGAGAGCCAACTTGGAAATCCCCTATGCCAATTCATATGTTTCGAAGTTAGGTCATGCCATGTACACTAAAAAAAAGGATAAGGAGGCTTCCCATAAAGGAGCACACCAAAACACATAAGGGATCTGGCGGATTTGGGGTCAAGATGTTCATTGTCGCTAATGTTTTGATTAAAGAGCTTCGAATTGTCATCATTCCCAAAGCACATAGAATCCAGGAAGAATGACACAAACAGAGAAAAAAAAAAGTTTGTTTTAGGTCAACATGGAGATACTGTGGCTTCAACACTTTGCATCATCCCCAAATGGAAACACAAGCAAGAGGAAAACAGAAAGAAAAATATTTTGCCAATACGGAAGGAGACATTGCAGTTTTCGATGCCTCTGTAGTCATTCCCAAAAAGGAAAAACACAAGAAAAGACAAAGCAAAAAGGAAAAGGGACCGATTGGGTCAACATGGAAGAGACATAGGGCATTCAATGCTTGTGGTCATCCTTAAAGGAAAAACAAAAAGAAAAATGAAAAGGAAAAGACCATTTTGGGTCAACATGGAAAGAGACAGAGGTATCTTGAAGCGAAGTCATCCTCTAAAAAGCACAAAAAAAACAAAGTAAACAAAGAAAGGACCTTTGTCATCACAGTGAGACATGTATGCCTCTACAGTTTCAAAATATCCCAAAAGGAAAACACAAAATGAAAAGGCAATGCATGCTGCAGAACAGCGAGTACAGCAAACAGGAACATTAAACACATGTTATAGGGGAACACAATACACACATAAAATCAAACCAAAGAAAAAGAGAAAGGAAGATAAATGAAAAAAGGCTAGTAAGGTGAATGCAAGTCAACCATCCAACAAGTCATCTGCCTCCCAATCATGTTCAATGTATTGCGAGGGCAGTTGACTGTCCAAAGGAAGAATTGCAAGTACGAAACTAGGAGATGTACTAGGTTCTTCACTTGGTGTAGAAGGTTTATCATTTAAGCTCATGGTAGATGAAAATAAAGAGTTTAAATTGTTATCCACTTCTTCATCTTTTTTTTGATCTCCTCGTCATCATCATCATCAAGGTTGATTACAATAGGAGGACGAAGGGTTATTTCCAAGGAAGGATGTATAAAAAATTGTGGTTGCTGGATCGGTTCATTTTGTTGTGAAGGTTGGACTATTTTATCTTGTGGCAGATCAGGAGAAAGATGGTGGTCATCTATTGCTTCTGTCAAAGGCAGGGGTAGGTTTTCTTTGTTTTCTTCCATTCAATACTGACGAGCAAGGAGATGACGATGACACCTATGCTCCCTAGCACCACAGTTTCATTTTACTTTATTTTGAAGTTGTTGAGGTGTAAAAACGGGTTGATCCATCATAGGTTCCTTTTCTTCCAGAGGGGGAAGAACGAATGAAATCGAAGATGGGTCAATCACTCTCTCTTTAGCTTTATACACTTGTTTAATGCAAGGAGGCATGACGAGATTGGTTTCATTTTCTTGTGGTCATTTAAAAAATGAAGGGTAAGTGTCTACGGTAAGTTGCTCATGAGGTTGTATTTTTTGAGCAATGTTGGACTCAGGTTGAAGAATGGTTTCATCTAGGATAGGAGTGGAAGCATTCAAGGACATGTTATGAAGAGACAATTCAGCTATTGATTTGGATTTGAACTTTTGACAGGCTATGAAAAAGAAGTCCTTTTGGGGGGTGATGGGTTCCACAGGTTCATGCCAAAAGGCTTCTAAGGAAAAATTACCTTTGGAGGATAACGGATTAAAGCCACTATGGTGTACGATAAATATTTCATTTCTATGTTGAAACTTCAAACATTTGTGAACAACTGATGGGACCCCTTTCATTGAGTGGAGCCAAGGATACCCAATTGTAGATGAAATTGATCTGAATGTGGAATGATAGAAAATTTTACATCCAAAGTTTTAGGTCCTACTTGTAATGGGATTATGATCAATTTGATCATAGGGCACACAAAACCAATACATGTCTTAATCCATGTAGTTGGTTTATTATAGTCATCTTGATATAGCTCATGTAATACTAAAAACTCTTCTATGCTCACATTCTTGCCATAGGTAGGATCTATTAATATCACATTAGTGGGCTTATCATAGATTCGATCGACTATGTAAAGAGGACCATCAGGAAGTTTTTAAAGTATATCTTTGGAAGAAAAAGTGATATCAAGAGTTTTATTGGTTGGGCCCTTACGAGGGATAATGTCAATCGCACCCACAAGTTCATCCATAGGATTAACTTGGGTAACATTTGGAGTTATATCAGGTTGTTCATTATTTGTATCAATGTTCATGACTTGAGGGTTTGAAGGTTCACTACCTTTGACAAAGGAAACATTGTATTTAGGCATAGGGTTGGT
>VDFB02165188.1:0-26731 GCA_007258455.2 Sequoia sempervirens | reverse complement strand
CTAGAAGAATAATATGTGTCTAAAATTTTACTAGATGATGATTGGGGAACATTGGAATTTACACCCTCATTTATGGATGAATACATAATTAGTCGCAAGGAAGATGAAAAACAAAAACAACCAATGGTTATGCCAATCAGAATTTAGAGGAATCTTTCCCTACCTCTATCTCACCTCCTTTGGAAGAAAACACAACTTACACAATGAATTTTGAAGAGGTATATTATCAAAAACTTCCTAATCCCAAGGAAATGGAAAAATGTTATGGACATGGTTACGATCTTATGAAACAATTGGGGTACAATGGTAAAGGATGTGGAAAACATGAACAAGGAATTCATGTCCCTATTGAACCTAATGAATAAGAAAAAAATACTAGTTTGGGATATTCCTTTTTGAAGAAAATAAAAGCAACTCAACAACTATCGCTCAATATCAACACCATCACATGTAAAGCAAGAACCACACTTATGCTAAAACATCTTGAATTTCATGATATGAATTCTCCACCATCTTGGGAGTATGTTGAAAGTGATGAAGCCTTGAAAAAAATGTTAGGTTCTATTGATAAACCATCTTCTTCCAAATGAAACATTACCTACACTATGATAATTTCTAAGCCACACAATATTGATGATAATGAGAAAACCATGGAACCATATGCTCGTGAGTCACCTAAGTTGAATGCATTCCCCCTAGGAGATACAATTGATATACCAATGGAAATAGATGATAAAGAAAAGGTTATTAAAATTGGGAAGTTTCTTGATGATGAAGAATAAGAGGATACTACACTTTTTCTCCATGATTTTTCTAAAATATTTGCTTGTAAATATTCTGATATTCTAGGTATCGATCCCAAAATAGTCACACATAACATCAAGTTCTTGTTGATAACGCTAAGCCTGTTTGAAAAAAAGTACAAAAAATGAATCCTAAGATAACCTTGCATTTTAAAGGAGAACTTGAAAAACTCCTTGAAGCAAGTTTCATTTACACTATTGATTATTCTCCTTGGATCTTAAATATTGTCGCAGTTGCTAAACCTGATAATCATATTAGGATATGTAAAAAAATTCATTATTTGAATAAAGTTTCCTTAAAGGATGATTTTCCCCTTCCTAATATTGACATGATCGTGGATTCAACTACTGGACATGCTTTGTTGTCATTCATGGATGGATTTTTTGGCTATAATTGAATTTTCATCAACCCACAAGATCAATACAAGACAAAATTCACAAATTTTTGGGGAATGTTTTGTTGGGTTATGATGCCTTTTGGACTAAAGAATGAAAGTTCAACTTATCAAAGAGCAATTCAATTAATATGTCAAGATTACATACATAAATATTGAAAGATTATGTTGATGAAATCCTTGCCAAGTCCTTAATAGGACAAGACAATGTAAATTTCCTTCGACAACTCTTTGAATGCATGCACAAATACAACATGAGGCTAAATTTGAAAAAGTGTGTCTTTGGAGTAGATAGTGGAAGTTTTTTAGGGTTTATCATATCTCACATAGGCATCAAGGTGGACAATAAGAAAATTGATGCTATCATAAACATGCCACCTTCTAGGAATATCTCTCAATTATTCACATTAGAAGGATGAATTTAAGCCATCCATCATTTTTTCACTTCTTTAGCTGATAGAATGTTACCTTTCACACATATCCTCAAGAAGGATTTTCCTTTTGATTGGAATGAGGATTGTAAATAGGCCTTCGAGATTTTAAAAGAATACCTTGCAACTCCACCTATTTTAGAGCTTGTTATGCCAAAAAATCCATTCATCCTTTACATAACCACCTCCACTGATGCTCTTGTAGCATTATTGGCTCAGCGAGATGACAATGGAAAATAATTCCATGTTTATTACATCAAGTGAGATCTAATCGATTATGAAACCCGATACACAAAAATTGAAAAACAATGTTTATCCCTTGTATTCGCTACTAGCAAATTGCAACATTATTTACTAAGTGTTAAAATACAAGTCATGGAAAAAATTTGATCCTCTTAAACATCTTTTTAATAAACATACTTTCAGGATGTTTACCTAAATGGGTTATGTTGTTGACTGAGTTTGACCTTAAGTTTTTTTTACAAAAAGTAATTAAAGGACAAGCCTTGGCTGACCATTTAGTTGATGCCCCTTCCCCTCTTGCATTACCTAGTAATGATTCTTTTCCTAATGATAGTGTGCTAAAAACAAACATTTCTACATAAGAATTATGCTTTGATGGATCCAAGTGTAGAACAGACTCCAATGCTAGTGTAATCTTAGTTTCACCCAAAGAAAAGCCTATTCCTTTGTCGTATCGACTCAATTTCCTATGTATGAATAACATGGCTGAATATGAGGCATTAATTGTTGGATTGCGTGCCACTTTAGTCATGGTTATCAAAGATATTAAGATATTTGGTTACTCACAATTAGTAATTAAACATATCAAGCTAAACATGATAGATTATCCAAGTACAAGGATTTTATTATGTATTTATGAGAGAAGTTTCAAAAATTTACCATTGATAACATTCCACACAAAGATAATCGGCTTGCGGATGCAATGGAAAGTGTTGCCTCTCTTATTTCTCCCCAAGATCCTTCAAAATATTTTACATTCACAATTCAACCTTTTATGAAACCTTTGATTGGAGAAAAGATTGAAGAGGTTTTAACAATAGACAAATAAAACTTGAGTGAATGGTATGATGCCATATTCAACTATTTGAAAAATGGTACCTTTCGTGAGCCAACAACTAAAAAACTCTATGCTCATTTACAGAGGCTTGCATCTAAATCTGTCATTCTAGAAGATGTGTTATATCAAAGGTCGCTAATGGTGTCTTACTGTGATGTTTGAACAACTCTGAAATCCCTCTTGCACTTCACCAAGCCCATGAAGGTGCTTGTGTTGGACATTTTGGAGGACAAACCTTGGTTCAAAAACTTATCCCTATTGGGTATTATTGGTGCCACATGGAACATGATTGCTTTAATTATGTTCAAAATTGTCATAAGTGTCAAGAACATAGCCATTTGCATCATGCTCCTACTAGTGAAATTCAAACTCAGCTTATGATATGGCCCTTCGCGGTTTGGGGATTGGACATTATAGGAAAAAATTCACCTCCTTCTTCCACTAAACATACCTTTATTATCACTTTAACTCATTATTTTACAAAATTGGTAGAGGCCATTCGTCTTTGATCTACAATAGCTAAGGTGGTATGTCATTTCATTCTAGAACACATTATTGCTTGCTTTGGACTTCCTTCCACATTAGTCTCTGATAATGGTACACCATTTAAGAATAATGATGTGAAGAAATTTTTAGAGACCTTTAATATCTAACACCATTTTTTGACACCTTATTACCTACAATCTAATGGTCAAGCCCAGTCAATGAATAGAGTTCTTGAACAAATCTTGAAGAAAATTGTCAACATAAATCATAAGGATTGGCACACACAATTGCACTATGCACTTTGGGCTTATTGTACAAATGTTCAGTCTTCCACAGGGACCACGCCTTATACTTTGGTCTATGGTATTTAAGCAATCATGCCCTTAGAATTAGAAATACCTACACTAAGAGTGGCTCTTCAAAGAATTGTTGATGATACACATTATCAAAAACAATTCTTACATCAACTAGAGATGCTCGATGAACAACGTATTAATTCTCTTGAACATCTTCAAGCTTATTACAAAATAAAACATAATCATTACAACCTTAATGTTATCCCTCAATCCTTCCAAAAGGGTGACTTAGTTCTATCTACTAATCAGTGTAACGTTAATGCTGACCCTAATGAATGTGAAAAATTTAGATCTAACTGGTTAGGACCTTATATAGTTGACACAACCTTTGGGGCTGGTGCTTACAAGTTAACCAAACTCGATGGCACACTCCTTAAGGAACCCATCAATTTTGTGCATTTGCATGAGTATTATGTCTAATCCCTTTGAATAGTATGAATTATAAAGTAGTGTTGTTAAAGTTACGGGGTCTTGTCCTATACACTTTCAGATTGCTTCATTCTTGACAAATCACTTATGCATATGTCTTGAACACTAAATTGATTATTTTTTTATTACTTTAGATTTCATGGTATTCCAATTCATCTTATGTGTTATGATAAGTTAAATTTAATTTAGCATAACATACTCAATCATCATGTTACATCTACAATAAAACTGTAATATGTTTTTTGTTAAATCATGAAGATATTAATTCAAGTAATCTTAGAAAGGTTATTTAATTAATAAAATTTTCCATTTAAAATTTAAACACATTAAGTTATATCATAAAACATAAACTGCTCATATATATATCCAAAGTTTTATGTACATATCATCATAATTTACAACATCACCAAGGTTTATTAGAACTAGACCCCTCGGGATCTTGTGATCTGGTACCCGAATGCCATGAGATAGTTATGCGTGATCATGATTGTGATCGACCAAATCTAAGCGAAAACTCCAGACCCTGTGCTCACCCAAGAGCCACATCCCTCTCCTCCCATAGCTGTGCTATCTCTACAAGTAGTCTCTCCATCTCTGTTGGATTCTGGGATGACTTTCTTGCGACCTCGGCTCGACAGAGTCATCTCCTCACACTCTCATAAGCTTCCCATATCCTCGTGAAAGGTATGAGTGACTCTAGCTCCTCCTCCATGATCGGTGGGGGAACATAACCAAGGTCCATCTCCTCCTCATCGACTGATGCATGTACTATCTCTATAGCATCCTAATGGTAGAACTCCCACTAGTCTCTCGTCACTTCTACAAGGTAGAAACATTACACAATTAGTAAACATCATCATAATATATATATAAAGAGAATAAGCACTAAAACACATGCATAAAATTAAATATCATCACCTACATCATGAGTCGGCTGATCAATCTCAATTTCATCTTGTACAGGGGGCATGGTGGTTGTGCTAACCTCCCCTCGACTATGAGTACTGGTGCTAGCTCTAGCTTCTACTTGTGACCTCATCTTATGGATGGGAGTGGAATCCCCCCTCATGACGTTTCTTAGCTACTGCCTCATCACTCTCACTCAAGGGTGGCTCCTCCTTCTCATACTCCTACTCCTCCTCATACTCCTCATCATCCTCCTCCTTCCCCTCCTAACCATTATAATCTATATTTTCCTCTTCATCATGCTCATTATCAATCATGTTAGTGAATATATTAGCAGCCCTATAGCATGTCACCTTGGCTCTATCCTCCTGGTCATCTCCCTCATCTTGTAGTAGCTCTGCATCTCCCATTGGCTTAGCCATCAGGAATACTGTTGTTGGTTGAATCATTTTCGACCACTCCTCATGCTCTCATGTGGCATCGATGTCATCTATGTCAGATTGGAGGCTAGTCGTGATTAGAGTCACTCTCAACTACATGCTCAAGAGTGAGTCACACTCATCTCTTGAAAGAGGATCATGTTGTACTACATGGTCATGGTGACCCACCAAAAAATCTATCCATCTGCATCCTCCTCAATTGTCTGGTATGATCTGGCCATTGCAATGTCAGTTGATAAGGTCTCCAAATGACCTCATCCTCATCTAGTCAGTCAAATCGTACCCTCCAAATGTGCAAATCACCATACTTCCATACTCATCGTAGAGGATAGCCAAAAGATCAAGGATACCTTACTGTTGTTGCACATGGATAGCCAAATGGTATGGTACATGTAATGTGATCAAGGCACCACACTTGTAGAAGTGTACAGTGCACCATACTGTCCACTGCTCAAAATACAAATCACCCAAGATTAGAATATAGATGTGTTGGGATACACCAGCCCCACGCATATATTGTCCACTACTCTACCATCCCTTGAATCAAGTGGACTAGTCCTCCCTCAAGGTACCCACCCCAGCCATCAAGGATGAGAACTAGTACTATGATATGCATCATAACCCATCAAACCACTAGTGGCTATGAATATAATAGTATGGATAAATCAATCCATCCTCTAACCAATGCATCATCAATTGGACCATCTAAACAATACTATAAATCATCCCTCTACTCATGGAAGGTGCGGTCTCTATGGAAATGTACTCCCCCTCCTTGAATCAACACATCGAGAATCTAGCATACATCCTCCAATTTGATCTTCATATCTCTTGTAGGAAGATGAAAAGTGCATGTGTTTTCCTCCCAATGCTCATAGAGAGCCATCAACATGGTATTGTGGTATCTCATAGGAGGCATAAGATATGCCCAATAGATGCCCACTGCCTAAAGATGCTTTGTCTCCTCTACTAATAGTTATAGATCCAGATCTCTCAAGAAGCTCACTTTTCTCCCTCATAATCACTGCCATCCTCAGGCGGGTACCTATCAAATTTACACAAATATGCTCTAAAACTCATCTAAAATATTTCAAGTTTACATTATTCATCATGCAAGTGTGCTAAAGTCCATCTAGTGTGCTTTCTTAAAGGCCCTAAACACTTTAGAACCCCTTTTAGGAAATTTCACAAAGCAATGAGACTCTTCACAAAGAAATGGGACACTTTGCAAAGAAACAAGACACTTTGTGAACAAAAGGGACACTTTGCGAAAAAAGGGGACACTTTTCGATTTTTTTTCCAATATCCTAAATTAACCCAGATATGCATCAAAATTCATTAAATAATTACAAAATCATAGAACGAAAGTTCCAAAATAGACTCACCTCATGCTGAAACTTGTCATGCGCCACTTGGTCTCGTAGAATGTCTAAACATGCAGGTGTGTATCCACATTTGCTCAACATTTTCCCATCTCACTCATCACTCTCAAGATACACAAAGGAAAAACAAAATTGTAAGTGACACATTACTTTCGTTTACCTCTTTTTATGTATTTTCATTTCTTTTTCCTATGCATTAAATTATGGTTTCTTCTCTTTTCGAATTCATCAAGTACTTTTTATTCAACATAACATAATGGGAGCTAGTAAAATCTATTTTTGATAGTATTTGCTATGTTGAAATCAAGATTCTACACTTGACATCATCAAATGTCAATTGTTATGCAACATGGTACTTGGAAATGTCCTTCGATATGATATTCCTTGTTCAACATGGCTAGATTGCTACCTTGATCCCACCTTTATAAAGCAAGTGGAATCAAGGGGGAGCATACATCTACCTAAAATTTTATTTCTATCAGTTAGGAAAAAGGATTTTAGGACAATGAAAGAATTCATGTTGTAGGATGCGGCTCCTAATGTTGTGGTTTTACAGATAACTACATTAGGGCTTCATTCTCCCGTCTTTTGAATGAGTATCCTTTTATGAAGTAACGAGCATCGTTTAGAGTCCTCTATCTTACATATGCATGTAGAGTCATATGAGTGCTAAAGTGGGGGCTAACTGTGGACATAGAGATTGAACTCCTTTGTAGAAAGTACAATCTGTGACCTAATTGGGTCCTACTTTAGACACCTTGCATAAATCACCCCTTAAAAATTGTATTTATAGGCCCCTAATGCTCATGATTTTGGAATTTAAGGCCTACTTCACCCACAAATCATTTAAATCCTGACAAAAAACATTCAAACAACTCAAATTTTGTGAAACCCACCAAAAAAATCCCTGGTGAGACTAAGTCACCCAAGGTGGCTACTTAGTCCCTTTTGGGGTATTTTCCACTTTTGAGTGGGAATTTCACAAATTCAATTTAATTTTTTATTGGATGTCGACCTCTTAGGTCTAAATAATAGGAAAATTAGTTGTTGATTCCTATAAATACACATTTTAGGTCATTTTCACATCTCATAGTCATTTTCAAAAAGCATAAATCAAAAGTCAAGAGAAAAAGTATCTTTCACAAGAAGATTCAATAGCATTTTACAACAAAGTTGAAGCTTTAGGGCAGAAAACTAGGGTTTTTGTAGGTCTTTGAGATCACTTTTTGTTCAAGATATCACATTGCAAAGGGTTGATCATGGATTCCTATGGTGAATCATTGAGTAATCTAGGTTGAGGAGATGCAACTAGCCATCAAATGACACCTAATGACTTATTTTCAAAGTGATTCCATCTTCCATTTTCTCTCTATTTTTAGACTTAAGGTTTGCATAACATTTGCATTTCATTTGTATTCATTTATTATGTTGTAAGGTTTCTTGCATTGAAGTATTGCATCATTCAAGTGCCATTTACTCATCTTATTCTAGCACATTAGAATAGGATCTTATCACATTTTATCTTTTCTTAGTCTTAGACACATTTAAGGCTAGGGTTTTATGCATAATTTTTCTTTCACAAAGTTTGAATACCAACTAGGGGTTTGACCGAGGAAAAAACCCCATTAGTTCAATAAAATTATCTTCTATTTTGCAGGGTTTTTTGAAGATTCGGATCCAGATTTCTATCAAAAATCAGAGTGCAGGTTGTGGGCTTCCATTTCCACTTTCAAATTTGCAGAAAATCCAAAGTGAACTACATCACCCATAGTGGAAACTTATTCCCACTACACTACTTTTTCATGAATTTTTGTAGTTTCAAGTACCCATTTGGCAGAAACATCTTTCTGGGTAGTTTGCCTGGTTTGGGACTAAGTCGCCCAACCTGACGTAAGTGTACCAGTTGGCTCAAAAATCAAAATTTCTAGAATTTAAGAAGTCTCTACAATTCCCAGTTAGCTCTTCATCTGTTTTCAAGTGCATAGTTTATGTCTTGCATCTTTACTTTGTCCATTGCATTTGTTTCATTCTTTTTCATATCACACTGTGTTTTTCCAATACTTTGTATTTCTTAGGTTTTGCATCACTAGATCACCTTTTTTTAGATCAATGAATTAGCATATCATAATTAGACATAATACATCTCATTTATATTAACTTTGTGTGTTGAAATTTGCATTTTTTACCCCTCCCCTTTCTCCTTTTAGGTGAAAAACCTTAGAAGGAGCACAACAGCCGTGTGGGCAATCCAAAATCATTCTCCACACAAATCTTATACATATATATGAGATACCTAAAATAAAAACACTAACAAGAAATGACATGTATCACATTTTTACCTAGATCCTCAACATACCCATGTGGATTAGGAAGAATGGCTACACTTGGCCCCACTTATGCTACCACTATAAAAAGTGTGACTTCCTAGCTCGTCAATGGAGCCAATGTGACTGGGACTACTGGTGGAGGTGATGAAACCCTTTGTTCTTGTCTCTGCCTCTCTACCTCTCCACCCAATATCACCTCACCCTCCTCACCTTTGTTTCTAGTGCAATCCTCACCTCTTGGACCTCATGCACGATCACCCCCCATGGGGACATCTATTAGGAAAATCAGAGTTGGGTCAATCATCGCCCACCACGTCACATAACCATGAATGACATTGGCATTATCAAATGAAAGGATGGGAGACTGGTTCTCATTGTTTGACCCATTGTTGCTAACAACAATGCCCATGATGGATGGATGAGGATGATTGATTGCTCAGACTATGCTCCTTATCGATTGAATGTCCATGGGAGGCATTAGAGGGATGGTATACATCTTCTCAAATTGCTAAGTGACCTAATGCCAGTAATAAGGGACAATGATATGGTTTTATCACCTTGCTAGGAGATGATCACATTGCATCCTCCATAACTATTGATTATTATTGGGCCAAATCCCCATCCTCCTATAGGGATGCCATCTAATGTCCCACTACCATAAATAATTAAACTAAAAATTCCAACAAGCAACATGTCTATATTTCCAATCATGAACTTGAGGGTATGCATGGGTCATGGGTGTACCGAGGGTTATTCCTTGGGGAAACCCAATCAGCCCCATGCACCTAATGTGCTCAAAAGAACACACCTGAAGTAGTGTGCAGACTATGAAGTTGTCGTACTCACAATGAATATACCACCCAAGGTCATCATAAATATGAGCTAGCATGCCCCAACCCTAGGAAATTATAGTCTATTGCTCCTTCATCACCAAAATGTAATGGATTAGGCCCCTATGTAGGTGTGATCCTCACCCATCCATGATGATGTGGAGGGTGACTATAACAATCATCACTCATTGGACAAGTGGCATGGCCACTCACCCTTGCTCTAGCCACCTAAAATAAATTTGACCTATGGTATCTCTTGGGACAATCCAACCTCTAGTACTACTACCCATCATGGGCATCTTAGGCTATCTTTCCCTCATTGTATGCAACCCATCATCTATGATTGGGTACCCAATGATAATATAGACATCCTCTAGGGTGATGGTCATTTCTCTTGTTAGTAGGTGGAAGGTGGAGGTGTCTGTATCCCTATGCTCCATGAGTTCCATCAGCATAGGTGTAGTCCCACCAAAAGCCGACCCACCATAGTAAGTCTTGATCATCTAGATAGAGCTCGTCATGATAATCCTATAGAAATGTCAGTAGCAATCATCCCGGATTCTGTCGGATGTCCAAAAAATCCTACACATACATAAAGCTTCACATCACTTCCTTCTATATCATGAAGAAAAATTCCAATTCTACATCAAATTCTACCTAAGTTCACCTCTTGGACAGAGGCATGCCATGTAGAAGTCTATGTGATGCATTAGCATCTGAGGCTGAACACCTCCTAATGACAATGCATAGGAGGGACACCGGTGTAGTTGAAGGCCACTAACATATTTCTAGGATGAAATCATGCCAAATGAATGCCTTTTGTGTCAATTAGATACTTTTGTTTCTCAAGGAGTAGAAAAATCTAAAAAAATGCATGAAAATCACAAGTTAGGCTGAAATTCCTCATACCTTGTTAGCCTCGTCACCTACCACTATCATCGGATAGAGTTTATAGATTTTCAAGGCAATGTACTCTCATCTACAAGGCATTTTTGACTCTTCTCTCACAAAATTCAACAAGATCCTTGTTTTGAATAGTGAAAATGACCCTTATATGGGCCCACCTAGGCATATATAGGTCATTTTTGCCAATTTTTTGTGGCAAAAATACTCCTTCCATCCTTTTTGTTTTTACCCCACCTAGCTAGGAGAAAAATTAAGAGGGTGAATATATTCACCTCTTCATCATATTTTTCTTTTGAACCACTAAGTTTTCTTGAGCATTCTTCTGACCATGGTAGTTTCTTTTGATTTTTGAAACTAACTTAAATTTAAGTTTTACAGAATGAAATTTCACATCTAGCATTGTAGTTTCTCACTAAACTCAAACATTAGGGGCATGATCAATACCTTCTTACTCAAACTTTTCCACCTCTATAGTATCCTTTTGCAAGTAAATTTATTCAATTTTTAAATTTTTGATCTTACATTTATGTCTTTTTTTCTACTTTAGTGCAGCTAATTTTTCTTCAAAAATGTAGCTCATTATAGTAGGAGAAAAATGTAGTGTCATAAAATTGCACCCCATTGCAATTTCACACTTATCCATCTGGCTCGTTATATTTATGGCACCTCACTGTATTTATGAAAAAAACCTTATGAGTCAAAATTTCATGATTTCAACTCCATAAGGGAAAATGATGAAATGTTCACAGTCACCCACCTCATTTCTTTTAAATTTTTGAGTTGTACACCTATGCAACGTGCAGACATCCATGTAGTGCACAAGCATCCCCAAACTTATTGAGTTCAAATGAGGGAATCTCGCAAAATTTTCCTATGACATACATCATTGTAGTAGAATCACAAGTGTAACAACTTTTCTCACCCATGCAGCCTCACAAAACTCTTCTTTTCACTCTCATTCTCATTCATTCTTACTATCTCTCACTTGATCTTTCTCTCTTTCTCTATTCTTTTCTACATCTCTTCTCCATAGTGAAGCTCTATCAAATTCACATCTCATCAATAACCAAGGCTATCTTGAAATCATTCAATGCCTCATCTATCAAGCCAAGAGGGATCCATATACTGTTGGTAATTCTCTATTGTTCCTTTGTCTCATCTATTTGAAAACACTTACTTGTCTTATCTATTTTATTTGTGATAGGGGTTCTTCTCCATAGTGGGGTTTTCTTTCTATCACACATCTCATCTATTATATTTTATGTCTCATCTATTTTCTATATATTTGGATATCCATGGAGGTTGAAATATCAAAATAGGTTTTGATTTAGGCAAGCCCCATAACAACTCCAAAACTTTTCCCCATCCTTTTTGTGTGCAAGATTTCTGATTCAAAGAGTTGGGTACTTGCAGATTTCAGGTTTTTTGTTTCTAGTTTGATAGGGACTATAGCATGACAAAGAGATGTCCACATAACTTGCTGAATTTTGTTGGCCATGACTCTATCCTTCTCATGGTAGAACCTATAAGTTTTTATCTTCTTGCCTCTATAATTTATATTCTGTAATTTTTTACTAGATTTTGTTAATTTATTGTTTTTTCTTTCTCGCATATGTTATATTTTGCAATCTCTTTCATCCTCCACCCTATCACTTGAGCTTATATTTTGAGATAATCAAGGGCTATTCACTCCCTGTAGACTCTTCCTTGTCTTAATGACTTGGGAGTAGTGAATCCTCTTCTTTATAAAACTATTTTTCTAATTCCTAGGACTAATAGATTATAACTACATGTTAAACACATGAAAAAATAGTAAAGTTTAACATTTTCTTTTACTATATTTTTTTATTTTTCAACTCCTTGAAATTATTGTTCCATTGTTTTCGTAATTAAAAATAAAACTATAAAAATGAATATTGTTGGAAATATGAAGAAATATCCCACTTGAAGCTATAGTTATTCAATGGATCACCAAGAAGAATACCATCCACAAGAATGAAGAAGTGTTGCAACATTAGTAAGAAGAGAACTTGATCAAATGATGATCTATGATGAATTGATCTAGAATCTCTGAGATGATTTACAAATGTACAAGACCCTTCCTTATATAGGAAAGGAAAGAGATAGTTGGATAACCACCTTAGTTGCAAACATTAAATTCCTAATGCATAATTATAAATGCATGAGAGAAATATTCAATGCCTAAATAACTGCATGCCTATTAATCAGATATGGTCCCATTAAATACTAGTTTCTAGAATTCCACCTAGGAAACTAACTCCTAAGTAAACTTATTAATGATGTGAATAGGTCCTTACTAATATCTAGTTAGGAAATATGCACATTCACACTAACACCCCCCATAAGTGCAACTTGGGAGTGTAGTTATGATGTAAATGATGCAAGTGTAATATGATGCAATGATGTGTACCAACTACTAGGCCATGTTAGGTACCCATCTACAAATGAAAATGCAATCTCTCACAAATAGAGAAAAGGATTAAACCCAATGGGAAAAAAATACTAACCAAAAAAGAGATATATAATGCAAAATCTAATGCTAATCATCTACAAGTAATGGAAGTGATGTATGAGGTCTCAACATCAATACCCCCCAAGATATACATCCATCACAAGAGTACAATAATAAATACCCCCCCATAAGAGGGAAATAGAGAGACTATATATCCCCCTCACAATATGTAATCACCTATAAAAATGGTAAGTTCTTGGAGAGAAAACATGATCCAATGTTGACACACAACTTGTCTCCATTTTGGAAGAAAAAAATGAAGTACAAATGTAGGGATGCTTCCCATTCCAAATAGGAATTGAAGGAAGGATGAATTGACCCTGAATATTTTACTAGGATTTTTAAAAATTAAAATTTTAATATCTCTCAAATGACAAATGGTATTGAAGTGATTTCTTCACCATTGGCTTCAATTTATCATTTTTGGAGGTCTGTGTAAGATTTCATGTCCAACTGTGCATAAATGCAAACTTACAAAAATAGTAACTCTACCAAATTTAGCCCTTATTGAAAAGAAACAATATTTTTTTTGGGTGATGCAATATTTCTCTTACACCATGGATGCTCCTACATTAGACACCCGAGGTAATTTGAAAAGTGACCCTATCACTTCTCAGGAGTTAGAGGGAAACCAAGACAGTTAACCTCAGACTCAAATAACCATGATGAATCTTCAACATTCCTTCCTCTCCATTTCACCAAGTAGTCTGCACATTGCTTGATTCTTGTGCTTCTTCCCACACAGCTATCCAAAATGTCTTCTATCTCCTCCTTTTCTGAAGTAGGTGCTAGAATGTTCTATTGTGCCTCTATTATTTCTTCAACAATTCCTCCCTCATGATATTCTATTAAATCTAAGATGTTAAACACAGGTGAAATATGAATTCCATTAGACAAATCTACCTCATATGCATTTCCTGAATCATGCATCTTCTGGATCTTGCATTGTCCAAACTTCTTCATCTTTAACTTTTTGTATGTACCAACTGGAAACCTTTCCTTTTGCAAATGAACCATGACTTCATCTCCTACTTGGAATTCCTTATACCTCCTTTTCTAATCTTCCTTATCCTTATACTGAGAATTCACCTTATTGATATTCTTCTTCACCTTGTCATGCAAATTCTTCTGGTGCTTAGAAAAATCTTACACTTCTCTCATGTATCCATCTTTCTTAGTTTAGAAGCATTCCTTTGACTACTCCCATACACAATCTGGAATGGTGATTTACTAGTGTTCTTGTTGAAAAAATTGTTATAAGAAAATTGTATTTATGGTAAAATCAAATCCCATCCCTTTGGTTTATCTCCTACTAAGAGTCTTAGCAGATTACCCAAAATCCTATTGACCACCTCCATTTGTCTATCAGTCTATGGATAGTGAGTAGAAATGAACTTCAAATTTGTCTTCAACTTCTTCCATAATGTTCTCCAAAAATAACCAACAAATTTGGTATCTCTTTCTAAAATTATACTCTTTGGTAGACCATGTAGTCTCACCACCTCTCTAAAAAACAACTCTACAATATGAACAACATCACTAGTCTTATGAGACAGAATGAAATGTTCCATCTTTGAAAATCTATCCACCACCACAAATATGGAATCATCCCCTCTTTGTGTCCTTAGCAATCCAAGGACAAAATCCATACTAATGTCCTCCCATGGCCTCTCAAGTACAGGTAATGGATGATACAACCCAGTACTCTAACTTGTTCCTTTCACCATCTGACATACTCTACAACTTTGTACAAAATTCTTCACATCTTGTTGTAACTATGGCCAATAATAATTCTCACTAACGAGAGCAATGGTCTTATCTTGACCGAAATTCCCAACCAATCCTCCACTATGCTTTTCCTTGATTAGATTCTCTCTCATAGAACTCCTTGGAATGCACAATTGGCTTCCTCTAAACAACATTCCATCTTGGATTAAGAAATCCAACCATCTTGTCCTATCTAATGTAGTAGGTTCCAAACAATCCTTCCAGGCTTTTACAAAGTCTGGATCTTCTGGATACAAACTCTTGAGTTCATTGAACCCAATAACCTCTATATTCATCTCTATCAACAAATTTTCCTTCTACTTAAGGCATCAACAACTCTATTTGATCTTCCACTCTTGTGCTTCAAAAAAATAGTATAACTCTACAAAAAATCAACACATTTTAAGTGCCTTTGATTCAATTTTTCTTGACTATTGAGATACTGCAAAGCCTGGTTATCAGTATATAAAAAAAATTCTTTTGGAAATAAATAGTGTCTCCATTTCTTCAAAGCTTGAACTATAGCATAGAACTCTTGATCATAGGCAAAATATTTCTTCTTAGCATCATTTAACTTCTCACTAAAATAGGTAATAGGATTACCTTCTTGAATCAAAAAAATTCCTATAGCAGTGCCACTAGCGTCACAATCTACCTAAAAAACCTTATTGAAATTTGGAAGTGTCATAATAGGTTGCTCTATAACTTTCTTCTTCAACATATCGACACTTTTTGTTGCTCCTGTAGTCCACTTAAACTCTTTTCTACCCCCTCTCATTGCTTTAGTTAGAGGTACAAAAATACTATTGAAACTCTTAATAAACTTTCTATAAAAACTTGCTAGACCATGAAATGATCTTACCTCTATAACACTCCTTGGGGTAGGTAATTCAATGATAGCTCTCACCTTCTATGGATCCATTTTAAGACCCTTTGTTGAGACAAAAAATCCTAGATACAGCAAATCCCTTTTTACAAAAATACATTTCTTCAAATTAATCAATAACCTCTCCTCCCTTAGCTTCTCAAAAACTTGTTGGATATTCATCAGGTGCTCCTCCAATGTCCTACTGAAAATTGGAATATCATCCAAATAAAAAATAACAATTTTTCCTAAAATTTCTTTTAATATGTCATTCATAAGCCGCATAAATGTGCTCAATGCATTGGTTAGCCCAAAAGGTATGAATAACCACTCGTACAAACACTCCTTTGTTTTAAAGGTTGTCTTCCATTCATCTCCTTCTCTAATATGGATCTGGTGATATCTGCTCTTTAAATCTATCTTTGTGAAGTACTCAACTCCACTCGAACAATCCATAATGTCATCCATCCTTGGCAAGGGAAATCTACACTTGATGGTGATCTTGTTGATGGCTCTAGAATCTATACACATCCTCCATTCCCCATCCTTCTTTGGTACTAGTACTGTAGGTATTGCACATGGACTCAAACTCTCTTGAATCAATCCCTTCCAAAACAACTCTTGCACTTGTCTATTCAAATTTTCACTCTCTGTTGGAGTCATATGATAAGCTACCTTATTCAGAAAATTGGCTCCAAGAATCATGTCCATCTGATGACTAATCTTTCTTACCGGAGGCAAACCTTCAGGTATAGTATCAGAGATAATAGCTTGAAACTCATTCAACAAATATGAAACCTCTATATGTACCTCAATAGTATTTTCTTTATCAACTTTAGGGATCAATGCAAAACACATATGCTCATGCTTCATACCTTCTAGGAACTTTCTTCCATCAACCAAAAAAATTCTTGCATTACTGCATACCTTTTCCTCTACCTCTTTCATGGGCTTCAACTTATGACGAACTCTATCCTTTGTCAAAGAATAGGTGTTGGCATGTCCCTCATGTACTACTTTTGATCAAACTGCCATGGTCTACCTAAGAACATATGACAAACATCCATAGGCATAATATTACACAATAGTTCATCATGGTAATTTCCAATCTTGAACTTTACCAGACATTGTTCATTTACCAAAGCTTTATGGTCCTTCTACAACCAAGCAATCCGTATGGATTTGAATGCCTTCTTCTATCCAATTGCAACTTACTAACCATCTCTTCCAAAACAAGGTTATGAGTACTACCTCCATCAATAATAACATTGCAAACTTTACCTTCACACTTACATCCGGTGCAAGAAAAATTCTTCTTTTGAGTTGGCTCTTTCTCCTCATTCAACAAGGCTCTTCTAGTAACAAGAACCTCTCATCTTTCTGCATCCTTAGAATGTGAAGACTCAACATCTTCATTTGCATGTACAACTTGTGCATTACCCTCAGTCTTCTAATTTTCCTTCCTTTATGTTGAGGACACTCATATTCCCTATGCCCTTCTTCTCCACATTGGAAACAAGTTCCATGAAATCCTCCTCTCCTTGGTCCTCACCAGATCTTCCTCTTCCTCTTTGGTCTCCATTATGAGGATGATAGGTGTTATCTCCTTTCTAGTTCTAGCTACTACTAGATTATTTTCCCTTCTTTTGGTCTTCATTTTGACCTCCACATGACCATACACTAATCCTTCCACCATGACCTCCACCTCTTTTCTTACTTCCAAGCCTCCTATTCAACTTCTCTTCTACCTTCAAATAAAATTGATATGCATAGATTCAATGGTAGATAAATTCTTACCATACTCAACTCTTCTTGAATTCTTGGCTTCAACCCATTTATGTAACGGGAAACTTTCTCCTTGTTGGCCTCAGAATGACCTGTTTTGATAAGGACTTGGTAGAATTCTTCTGTATATTCCTTAATATATTTTCCTACTTGTTTCAACCCTTGCATCTTCTTCAACAAATCCAACTCATAGTCCCCAGGAATGAACTTCCTTTTCAAATTTTCCACCATCTAATCCCATCTTGTTATTTTCTCTTTTCCTCTTCTATTTCTTTCCAACTAGACTTCTTTCCACCATATGCTAGCATGGCCTTTCAATTTGGCCTTTGCAAATTTGACCCTATCTAGATCTTCTATTTCCTCATACTCAAAATAATCTTCCATGTTATTAATCCAATTGATCAACTCCTCTAGATTTAGGTTTACATAAAAAATAGAAAATTCTATCTTTGGCCTCTTTCCAATCTTGGAAATGGCCCTAATCAATTTGACTTCTCTAGGATCCATTACATCCCGTGCTTCCTCTTCGAATGGCTCCACCTCTTTAGCCTCATCCTCACTTCCATCTCTTCTTCTGACATCATCTCCCCTATACAGCTCCTCTTGCAATGCTTGAACTTGTCTCTAGAGGGCTTTGAAACCCTCTTTTGTTACCCCAACATTTCTTCCAACATAGTTTCTTTGTGGAGGCATCTTTTATCACAAACCCACAACCACAAGTCCTGGTGTAAATTGCCTCACGTTCGGCGATCTATTTACACACTCAGGAAAACCCACTCTGATACCACTTGATGAAGGGTACTCCCCTTACAATCTAAAACTCACAAAAAAAATAGATAACGACAAAAACAAAAATGAAAGAAGGAAAGAAAATATTTTCTATTATCACTGAAATGAAAATGAAATTAGAACATTATATTTGCCATCACATGGGCTTTCTGATTACATAAATCTATAAATCCACAAATTGAAGCCCCCATCTACTCTACTTTGGCCTCCTGTTTGTAACCTCCCCTTACATCCTTTATTTGGAAGGTGTAACCGCCCTAGAAAGTAGGGCTTAAAGGCTAGTTACTTTCATTTTCCACCAATTTTCAGGCCCATCTCGAGCCTCAAAGTGCCTCAAAATTGACCCCGAAGATTTTACTGGGATTTTTGAAAATTAAAATTTTAATCTCTTAAATTTCAAATGGTATTGAAGTGATTTCTTCTCCATTAGCTTCAATTTACCATTTTGGAGGTCTATGTAGGATTTCATGTCCAACTATGCATAAATGAAAACTTACAAAATAGTAACCCTACCAAATTTAGTCCTTATTGAGAAGAAACAACTTTTTTTTGGGTGATGCAAGATTGCTCTTACACCCTGGATGCTCCTACATAAGATGATGTCTCTAAAAACTACTCATGTGTCTCCTTACCTAAGGAAGATTAAGGTTTCACAATCAAATCAAGTACATGCCCAATCAATGAAGAAGGTGACAAACTGGTACTATGAGAAAAATGATGCTAAATAAGATCCAAAGATAATACAATTATCCCTCCATTGAAGGAATAGATGGAGAATAGATTTCCCCCTTAGAATGAAGTATCCTCAAAACCACTGAGAGAAGTTTGAAGCCAAAAGAGTGTCTATTGATGACAAGCCACATGTATCCTGCTATGAAGAATCAAATCCAACGGTAGATGTTGAAGAAACTCCAATTCCATGAAGGAATGGGAGGGAAGAAGCTTGATACAGGAAACCTCTAAGAAGGAATCAAGTGCCTCCAAGGTAGTCTCACCAAGATCAAGATCCCCAATCAAGGTCAAAACAATGGAATGTGGAGACTCAAGAAAACCCTCCAAAGTAGAATCTGCGTAGAGGAGAGATATACCTTCAAGAATGTCCTCCAAACTTAGAGAAGTAGAAAAGTCTTCAATACCTAAAACAAATTCATCCTGTGACCCCAATTCTATAAAACAGAATATGTCATGTTGAATAGGAATGATGGAAGCATCAATCAATGACTGTGGACAATGAATCATTGAAGGTGAAGGTAGATCAACTATCTCTGATGGAGAAGAAGCATCTGAAGAACCCTTCACATCCTCATCTGAAGATTCAAAGCATTCCAAATCTGTAAGCTCTTGTATAAAATTATCATCATAGGTTATCTTATCTGAAGATTCAAGAGGCACATGACATTCTAAATCATGATCATCGAGGAATGGTGGAGTATCATGATCTCCATATATCTCCCAAATCCTAGTACAAAAAATATGAGGAAAATCACAATGGTCAATATATTTTGAAATATCATCATCAACATGCATTACAATAACCTCTAAGACATCATACCTTTAGTAACTCCAAGAAATTTTTTAGATATCTTTATTAGGAGGGGGAGCAAAACCATAAAATTGTGGAAACAACTAAAGTGATTGGAGATGATTTATAATGTAATCTCTCCATTGTTTATAGTTTCCCCTTCCCAACATAATTAGTGAAGGATGAAATGAAAACCTCATAACCAACTATGACAAATCTCCAATATTACAAATACATTGACCTTTGATATCAAATAGAAAATCTAAAATATGATGCACAACTGAAAATGAAGCCTCCGAATGCAAATAGACATTCTCCAAATAGTAGTATGTCCAAGTTATCAAGTAAATGCCTCAAATTGCAAAAACTCAATAGAATGTACCTAGGGATGAATCTGAGAATTAATTAGAATGAAAAAATGATATCTAGCTATGAATCATCTTTGTAATGTCGCTAGAATCTCCAAAATCCACCAAACTAGTGAAAAGATATGAGCTCGAGAGTTTGAAAGGAAGCACTAACTTAAAACTATGATAAAATATTACATGAATCTGATAAAAATTCCTACACCACTAGATAGTGTTTGGAACTAGCTTTCCAATGATATCTCATTTGCAAAAAATTGATACCTAAGTCAAAAGTTATGGGGATTTTAACAAAAATGCCTAATTAAGACATGAAGGGGCTTCCATGACAGTTATTTGGCCATCAAATTAAAGATAGTCACCTGATTTTTTTGAAAAATCACAAAAAAGTAAATTTACCCTAGAACATGAAGTATTTTAGATGATGCCAAGTAGAGAGTGGATTTCTTTTGCAAAAAGGGGTAGGAATTTTTTTTTTGACAACTTGTACAATCTATACGATGCCCTTCCAATATTGCTAGAAAAAACCTTTGATGGCCTTTGAATGACGAAGTCAAATTTTGAAGAATGGGTAGGTGATCCTTAGGTTTTTGGACATTATGAACACAACGATGGGGTCAAATCTAATCCAAAGTTCCTCAGAAATTAGTTGTCTCCTAGATGAGAACAACTATCCCTTCAAGAAAACCCTTCATCCTTCAATAGTCTCCTCAACTCAACTTCCTAATATGAGATGGATCTCTTATGGCCTATGCTCTAATACTATGTTGGAAATATGAAGCAATAACCCACTTCAAGATGTAATTCTTCAATGGATCACTAAGAAGAGTACCATCCACATGAATTACAAAGTGTTGCAACATGAGCAACAAGAGAACTTGATCAAATGATGAATTGATCTAGAATCTCTGAGATGATTTACAAATGTACAAGAGTTTTCCTTATATAGGAAAAGAGAGAGGTAGTTGGATAACCACCTTAGTTGCAACATTAGATGTTGAATGCATAATTATAGATGTGTGAGAGAAATATTAAATTCCTACATAACTACATGCCTATTATTGAGACATGATCCCATTAAATACCAGTTTCTAGAATTCCTCCTAGGAAACTAATTGCTAATTAAATTTATTAATGATGTAAATAGGTCCTCACAAATATCCAATTAGGAAATATCCCCATTCACACTAACAAATATCAAAAGAAATTTAATAGAATATTATTCAAGAGAAGATTGTTGTATTTATCAATAAAGGATAATTACAATTAATAGATTCAGAGAAGCACAACAAACTTACAAAAAAATCATATAAAAAATGGATCTTAACATGACAATAAATAGAATTATTTGACACTAGTTAAAGTCTTACTTTTAAAAATGTCTAGAAGTCAAGCTAATAGTTGTGGCTATCTAAATTCATGGAAACATATATCATCTCATTTAGATCTTGTATGTGTTTTTATCTCCAACACCCTCCATACAATAAAAAATTCACTAAACTATTAAACGAGAACACCACTACCCCTTTCTAAACATGAATAACATCTCCTCATCTATCACCTAAATAAAGTCATGTTAAGAAAATTATATTTTCTTTTACATCATTTTTAAATGTGGTTTGAAGATTCCAAAACAACTAATGGTCATTCAAATTACTGGATGATTTCTTCATCTTCATAATACCTTGCAATTCGAACCAATCACCATCAATATAAAAAACAATTCTCTCTTTATTCTCTAAATAAAATACATGGTTGTAAAAATATTTTCCTTTGAGAAAATTTTAATGACTCCATTTTTTTCGTACTAAGAAAATTCATCCCTTTTTAAAGGTAAATCTCTTTTCTTCTTTTGATGAATTCAACACTCTTGAGATCATAAACTAGTCATCCATATCTACATTACTCACTCTACAAAAAATTCAATGAGAAGCAACTCTCAATAAACTCTCATATTCTTAGAAATCACTATGATGGAATCACACTCCATCTTGCTCTAACACTATGATAAAACTATAAAAAAGAGCAACAAAAGAAATAAAACATAATATTGTTCAAGGTAAGATTATTGTATTTTTCAATAAAGGATTATTACAACTTATAGCTTCAAAGAATGGTATGTACAAGATCACCATGGAAAAAATAGGCCCTTAAGTGGTAATGAAAATTTAGAAAAACCAGAGTTAGGTAACTTGACATAAAAATTTGAATAAGTTATCTATATTATTTCAAAAATATGTAAGATCAAAATCTATAGTAAATTGAATGTAGTTTCTAAAATACTAGGTTTATTTAAAAAATAAATCTATTTGGTGAAAATTTGAAATTTCAATGCAGTAGCACTTAAATTTTAGGGAATAAATAAGTAGGTGTCTTTCTAACCACCCTAACCACAATAAAATGATAATATTTTTTTATAAGATTTTAGATATAAGTAGAGGACTCATATCCCAATGTGATGCATTTTTTGTAATTTTTCCAAATAAATAATTAATCATGAATTTTTTATTGTAACTTTTAAAAAATATAAAAAATCATATGTCTGACCTTAACTTGGTAAAAAATTCATGAAATTCATTTTTTTTTAATCCTATAGTATGTGAAGCATAAAATGTGATGCATTTTTTTTATTCAAAAAATGTGGTATCATTTGAAAGCTATAGATGTTTTTCAATCAACCTATCAATTAGGAATTTAGCCGTAATTCAAAGAGAAAATAAATAATTATTTATCAAATTCAAATTAAAGCATAATTTATATTGGTGGAAAGTTGAGAATCTCCTTTAAAAACCCTTTTCGTTTAATCAATTTTGTGTACAAAAAAAGTTGTTAGCCACATACCCAACACGTACCCATCATATCGCCACTTTTTGGCCCATCACGATCCTACACATACCTAGAAGCACAACATACTCATTATAGCCTCCTATAAAATAGAATTAAACATGAAAAAAAATTAAATTATTTGGCATCTATTAGAGTCCTACTTTAACAAAATTTTACAACTAAAATAGCATTGTAAACTCACCAAATTCATGACAACACACTAGCACATATGAATAGTGAACGTATAATCATCTTGAATTGCAACAAGTACATTTTTGGTTGAATAAGTGGGTTTCAAGCTTTTTATTTCATATAAGAGCTTTAACCCAAGTACAATTCTCCCAAATTATTTTACAAGATATGTCAAACTAACCATGACTTTCATTATAGATGAAGATGTTGATTTGAATTTTTTTTTTAAACCTATCAATTTTAATATAACAACTAATCTACAAAAGTTTCCATTTCTAGCTCAATTCATATGTGGTTTTCCAAATAGGTTGTGTTCAAAGGATAGGCTTAAACAACACATTCTGATTTTAACTTGCTTAAGTGGCTCATCTAAAATTACACTAGCTTCTCTACTTGAAACCAACTATTAGTATTATTTAAAATGAACGACCTAAATAAGTAAAACTTAGACTATGTTTAAATATAATTTGTGGATCTATTCATAATATAATGTCTATTATTGTGGTTAGGGGAGAGGGATGAATAGTCATACAGGCTAACTTTTTGAGAATATAGCAGTTACATGAAATATCATAGGACCTCCATTTTGTTTAGAAATGTGAATTCGATATTTACCTATGTACAACAAAGGTTTGGAGGTGTGACTCATCATATACCTTGCCACATCAGCACATCTAGTGAGAAATGTCCAAAAAATTAATTTTAAAAGGTTCAACCAAAACATAATCATGGTATTCCTAGTAGTTGAAAAAAATACAATGTGTTATTAGTAAAATATCATATTTTCATTTAAAATATAACTTTTGTGCAATCTAAATGGACCAAATACCTATTGGTAACAATAAATATTTATAATCTTTAAGTTTTATATCTAACAAAAGTGGTCGAATAGTTGAACACAAAAAAGTATTTGTAGTTATAAAAATAAGACATTATTATTTAAAATACAAATTATATCCAATAAAAATGGACCAATAGTTGAACTCTAAAACTTTTTTAAAATCCTTCACATTTCATGGGAAAATACATGGTATTTATTGTGCTCACCTTTACTATTTGTGAGAGGATAAACTACTAATATGGAATTCTCCAATGTATGTACATTGCTACCCCAATAGTTGTACAAATAAGAATAATATTTTTTCACTATGACAAGAATACTTATTGGAATGAGCATCTTATTTTATAAATGACACAATTATAGTGGATAGTTATGATATTCTATTTGAAACAAAAAATATTTATTTCACTTGTTAATGAATGTATTTATGTATTTTTATGCCAAAGGAATTTCCTTATTTGAAGTTTGCTAGGTTTCTTTTCTACATGGACGGTGAGGATTTTCATATAAGGTATGCAATAAGGTTAAATGAATCTCAACCATTCATCATTTTCTTCCATGTATTTAGCTATTTGTTTTTGTTTTTTACTGCTTTCCCCACTACTATTGATTTTCACTCCTCCAAACTCTTACTCACTTTTATTGACCTTTCACTCCTCATATTTGGCAAGTTGTAGCTTGAAAATAAGGTTTTGATGAGGGTTTTAGAGTATGTTTATTAAAATGAAAATTATGGCTAAGATCCTAATAATGAGTACATTTAGGTTTTAACATTATGAAATTCTTTACTCTACCTAGTTAAGTATATATTAGCATAATTAATATATAATATATATTTTATATAATAAAAAAATTATAAATATATAATTATAATATTTATTATTATTATATATTATATTCTTTAGCAAAACTACTAAATATATATAATTATTATAATTATTAATTAAATTTTTTTATATTGTTATATAATAAAAAATATAATATATATATGTATATATAATATAATTATATTTATTATTATATATAATAATATATATATGTTATATTATTATTATATATATTCTATAATAAAAATTATTAAATATAAATATGCAATTATTATAATTAAAAATTAATATATTTTTAAATAGATCAAATTAAGTCAAAATATAAAAAAATCTAATAGTTTAATTGATCTTTGGAGAGATTAAGTAGAATAAATAGATAGAGGAGGAGACAATTTTATATAGAGAGAGTTCTATATACTAACACTTGCACCTAAAGGGGGTTCAAGGATTATGCCAATAGAAAACTATATATATGTTATGAAAGGAAGTCGGGTGAGTGGAAACAACTTCCTACACTAATATAATTAGGGGAGAGTTACAAGAATTATTTTTAACACCTTTTACTGTTACAATAATAGAAGCACATACATAGAATAATGGAAGTAGAAAAACAAGAAATCATAAAACAATGACACCAAATATGTGTGGGGAAAACCCTTTCAAGTAAAAGTCCCCACCCTCCAAAATCATAGTACTTTCTCTATTACTTCAAATAATGAAAATGAAATCTCTTACAAATAGAGAAAAGGAGAAAACCCAGTGGGACAAAACTCCTCACCAGAAAAGAGATATATAATGCAAAATATAATGCTAATCATCTAAAAGTAATGGAAGTGATGTATGAAGGTCTCAACATTAATACCCCTGTAGACATCCAAATTTGGACACTTAATTTATCCAAATTTATCACTTTTCGTCTAAACATCCTCTTATCGAATTAATTAAGTAATATTACTATTATTTAATTAATATCTTTAATTCTGCCAAATCCCTAAGGTATTTAATTAATAATTAAATACCTTACCCTCCTTAATCCTCTTTTCATCAAATGAATTAAATAAATATTACATTTATTTAATTCCTCACATGTCATTTTCATCTAATCCTAATCTATCTCCTAATTTCTTCATTAGGGATGTGCACATGCCTAATCCTTGAATAGGATGTGTCACATCCTCCAACTTTTGCAAGTTGGCTTCTAATCCTCATTTATCTTCTAATTCTTGATTAATTAAGCTAATCATTCTCCAAGGAATTTTTAATTCACATTTATTTGTCCTAGATTCATCTCCTTTATATGTGAATTTTTAATTCACATTCCATCCTTCCAAGGCTTCTAGAACCTTGGACTTGTCACAATCTCCACATGTGACCAAGTCCCACCTTTTTGGAGCCCACCTTTTATCCTTTAGACTTTCCTAAGAATGTGAATTTTTAATTCACACTTATTTCCCCAACCACCTTTCCTTTTCCCATGTAGATTTTTGAGGAATTCTAAAATTCCTCAAATGTCCTTTCACTCCCACTTGGGGACAAGAAACCCCTTTTTGTGGAAATCTCTCCTCCTAAGGTGCATGTCCTTTTTCCACCTCATGCCTTCTTGACACCTCATCTCCATCTCATCCCCTCTTGGCCACTTCACCCTCC
>VDFB02165187.1:0-27971 GCA_007258455.2 Sequoia sempervirens | reverse complement strand
TCAACCCATATCTCATCAATAATTTTTAATTAGAATTTCACCCTTGAACCATATGGGATAGCAAGCTAACCATCTTTATCTATGAGTTAAATGTGACCAAACACAAAACTAATCCTTTTTCATTTTGTAATCAAATCCATTTCATCCATTAGAATATCACTAAGTTGAGCTTCCCAAGCAACAAGTGCTCATTCCCTATATACAATTTCATTTCATCTCGATTGAACCCATGTGAAAATTCCTTAATGGTTCCTTCATGCTTCTTAATTGCATGCATTTGTTGTATATACTTATATACATGTAGTACAAAAGAGCCTTATATGAAGCCAAGGATGTATCCACATTTCATTTGTTTTCTATAATATCAAACAAAAAGTTCTTTCTATTGGAATCCTTTTTATTCAAGTGATTGTAGCTATCAATGATTATGTTTTTCACCCTTTTAACATTATTAGGATTGATGTTAGTATAATTCTCATTGCTAATGTAGTATATAATTTTTGTTGGCATTCATTAATCATACCTTTTTATTTCCATATCCAATTCTCATATTTCTCCTTCCCAAAAACTCATATCACTATGTTGTAAGCTATATTATCCATTTTTAACTTCCTAATCTCTTCTCTGCATAAAATCTCTATAAATATTTTTTACCAAATCAACCTTTCCAACAACAAACCACGTCTTTAATAATATTTCATTTCATTTCAATAGTAATAACTGATTTCTTATCAATTTGCATAAATTATGGTTTCAATCTACTCAAAAAAAATTGCAATCTCCTCTCCATTAGAAAGGATTGATCTAATTTTAATGATATCATCTGGTGTCATGCTCTTTTGTTTATGTTTACCAATGATCCTCAGTGATGAATAGAAACTTTTGATTTCCATTTCTAACATTGAAGACAATAGCATCATATGAAATTTTCTACCATGATGAATTGTGAAAATGCCTTAAATACTTGGATCTCACTCCTTTGTGCATAGCCAATTAAATATTTGAATAATAGGATCTATATGTCGTTTACTACAAATTGTACTCTTTATTCTTTTCCTATGCTTAGAGTACTTTCCATGATGATAAAAATATGGAAAACACAGTGTAAAGTGAATCTATGTTATTGAGCTATCTCTTTCAATTTTTGAATCATACTCATAGGAATGATTGAAATACTTACCTTTTCCTTCCTTGATGAGGTCTAATAAGCTAAAAAAAAATGTACTAGGTTGGTAAGAGGATCAATCATTCTAACTTGAAAACCCAATACTATGTGCTTTGCACTTGAAACATTTACTTCACCCATTGTGCCTTTCTTCATCTCCTTGATTTGAGCACTTTTAAAACTTAGAGTTAGATCTTCTATGTTTGCTTCACATAAGGGATTTATGTATTCTTTATTGAGAGTGGTGACTTCTACCATTTTTTTCTTCCTGGACAAGAGTTATAAATCTCATATAAGGGATTTATGTACACTTTGTTGAAAGTGGTCACTTTTACAATTTTCCCACATTTCTCATGAGGACGAAATTCTTACAATGTTGATTTTTCTTCTTTCTCATATTTTTCCTTCACTATTTCTCCCTTGATCTCTTGAGTTTCTATTGAATCCAACACTTGTCCACATTCTTCATACTTCTTTTCAAGGTCTTATTTTGACATGTCTTTATTTTGCTTGTGCTCACCTCTTGTCCTTATCCACTTCAAATAGTTCTTGAAACAAAGTTCTACATATTCTTGAAATAAAAAAATTATCATAAAATCTTTCAATAAACCTTGGTATTTTGCAAACCACTTAACAATTTTTTCTACTAATGACTTCATCAATACTATGAAGCATGAAAAATAATTTTTCCTGAAAATCTACTAGTTCTATATATACCAAAACTAGTAATAATTTCCTTAGTTGAACCCATGATTCATAGGCTGGAAATATTCTATCTCTAATACCACGATAATGTTTCTTTTCAAAAAAATAATTAAAAAATCAATTTTTATGTAAACCCTTGATTTTTGGATTGGCAATTAAATAAATTTCTATAATTTCTTTCCAAGATATAAAAATACAAGTGTTAGCTTTATTTCAATTCTTTAATCCTCTTACAAAATGATTTAATTGTCAAAACCACTAAAAAGCAATGCTACCAAAAAAAAATTGAAATCCTATCTCATACTTATATTAGAAGTGCAATGTGTTATTGAAATGTTGAAATTTATTTGTTGTTTTATTTTTATAATCTCTAACTTTTAAAATGGAAAAATAATATTTTATTAAACCCACCTGGGAGACATCTAGGAACCCTACTGTAAGTTGTGATCTTTGTATTAGGCAATTGATAACCTTCAACAAACCCTTGGTAAAGCCTTACACCTTGCTAAGGTTGTATGTTGCAAGAGTATAACTACGGGGTGTTGCTACTATTAGGAAAAAGGTATCTCAACCTTACAACTATAAAAAAAAGTTACTATTTGTAGTAAGTTTACATTTGAGCATTGATGGCTTCAAAAAAATTCCTAAAGCTACAAAATGGCCAAATAAACATGGTAGTAGAGTTTTGACCAAAGGTCATGTCAAGAACTCAAGATATTAAAGTTTATGTTTTCAAAAGTAGCAAAATTATTTTTGAGGAAACTAGAGGCCTTTTCTAGGCTCGAAAGTGCTCATAATTGAAAAATCTGATTATTTCTCGATAGAGCACTTCACAAGCTTTCCAATGGTTTAAATAGTTCATCAAACTTCTGAATCAAAAGTTATGGCCTCTAGAAGTTGGGTCTCCTGAATTGAAAAATGTGAAAACGTGTTGAACACATAAATGAGTTGTAAGGTGAGTTATACATGTTGGTGTGTGTTTTGACACATCATAAGGCATCTTTGATTGAAGATAAATTAGATACCACTTTTTGGATGGTCTCATCTGATAGTTTTGTAAAATATCATTTGACGGCTTCATGTATTGTATCTCCTAAATATTAGGTGTTTGAGATGGAGGTTGAGTGTGAAAGTCTTGTAGATGTTTCAAGTTTCCTCTAGATCTCTAGTTGGTGATACTCCTAAGAGAGATTTCTCTACAAGCATATTGTATTCATGTTGATTTCTAAATAATATATTGAGCAATTTCTGGAGTTTGGGGTTATTCTTTCAAAAGGGTTTTTCCCACATAAATCACTATGTTGTGGTATGAATGATATGTTATTTATATTTAATTTTTGTAACTATTGTAAAGATCTAAAAAAATCACATAACCCTCTTCTCAATATTAGTGTAGGGATTTTTTCTACTATCTTAGCTTCCTTACAAGTGGTATCAGAGTATGATAACCTTTGGTTTCAATTGTGGATTGTTAAGCTTTTTGAACTAATCCAGTTTTGAGTGGGAGCTTGGGCAGAAGATACTTTGTGATCTTGTTATAGGAATTTTCAGATGGAAAACACATCAAGGAGAATAGAGATAGAGAAGTTTATGGGTAAAAATTTTGAGATGTGAAAGTTGAAGATGGAGGATTTGTTAATGGCCGAGATCTATGGGATTTTGTTGATGATAATGTTTCAAGACCTACAAATTCTACTTTGGCTACTCAATATGATGTTATGGACTATAAATCCAAGGGTCTAATCAAATTGTGTCTATTAGAATTTTTTAATCTATGTCCATGAAGAGTCCTCTGCAAAGAAACTATGAAACAAACTTGGTGAGATATATCAAGCCAAATCTTTAGTGAACAAGATTTTCTTGAGGAAGAAATTACATTCCTTGAGAATGGAGGAGGGCAGACGAATTGTGGACCACGTGGAATGGTTTAATATATTGGTGGCTCAATTGACATCAATTGGTGTAAAAATGGATGAGAAAGAGAGATGTTAAATTTTTCTTTGTTCTTTTCTTGATTCGTGGGATTCGCTCATTTTGGTTATTGGGAGTACACTTATATTGTTTTGAAAGTTGAAGATGTTGTGGGTTCTTTGCTTTCTAAATAGATGAGGAGGAAGGTATCCATCAGTGTCAAGGAGGCCCTAAATATTTGTGGAATACCTAAGGAAAAAGGTAAGAAGAACGACAAGCATGATAAATCCAAGTCCAAGGGGAGATCCAAATCTCCTCGAAATTCCAAAGCTATTTATTGTAACTATGGTAAGCTTGGAAATTTTTCTAAGGAGTGTAAAGAAGAACAGAAGAAAAATAAGAAACTTGAATCTGATTTTGAGTTCAAGAAATATGGTGATGTCTTCATTACATCTTTGGCCACTCATGCAGGTAATGATGCATTGTTAATTGACTTAGATACATCTTTCCCTATGACCTCTAATAGAGATTTTTTTTTTAATATAAATATTTTAATGGAGGTAAGGTGTACTTGGGTGATTATTCTTATTTAAATATTGTTGGTCATGGTAAAGTTAGAATTAGGTTTCTTGATGGTAGAATAAAAGGGACTAATGGTGTGTTGCATATCCCTGGATTAACTCAAAATTTATTATATATGAGAAAACTAATAGATGTGGGTGTGTCTATAATATTTCATTATGCAAGATCCAAGATAGTTAGAGGTGTTATGGTGATCACTAGAGGTGTTAAATTTAACACATTGTATATTGAATGCAATGGTACTTTTGTGAAAAGAAAGTTTGTGGCTACTTCATTGGAAAAGATGAGGGTTTCATCTTCAATGGATGGTCATGGCTTTTAGGTACCCAAGGGTGCTCTTCTTTTGAGTCAATATAATCTGCAAAGAAGACTATGTTATGGCATCGCAGACTTGGCCATATTGGATAGAAGGATATAAGGACCCTAAAAATTAAAAACCTTGTTGAAGAGTTGATTGATTGTAATCTTGATTTTGATTTCTATGAGCATTTTATTAACGATAAATAAAGTCACATTAAATTTTACTCGAGTTCTCATAAATATTGTGGTTTATTTGATCATATTCATTATGATCATTTAGTCCTATAAACATTCCTTCCATTACAAAATCAACATATTATGTTTCATTTATTGATGATTATAGTAGAAAGACATGGGTATATTTTCTAAAGAGTAAATTTGAAATTTTTAGTTGATTTAAAGAATTCAAAGCTATGGGTGAGTAGCCAACTAGAAATAAAATAAAATGTTTAAGGATTGACAATGGCAGTGAATTTTTCTCTAATGATTTTGATAGATTCTATAAAGATTTTGATATTCATAGATAAAAGATAATTCCATATTCTCCACAACAAAATGGAGTTACAAAAATAATAAACAAGACATTGATGAAGAAGGCTAGGAGTATGCTTAGTGGTGTTGGTAAAGAATGAAGGTTTTGGGCTAAAGTTGTTTTCATTGCTTGCTACCTAAGTAATAGGCCTCCTACATCAACTCTTGTTGATAAAATGCCTATGGAGGCACAATTAGGTCATAAGCATTCACTGAGACATGTTATACTTTTTGGTAGCTATGCATATGCACATGTGTTAAAGGAGAAGCAAACAAATTTGGAGAACAAGGCTATGAAATGTATATTCATCGAGTATAGTTATGGTGTGAAAGGATACAAGCTTTGGGATCCTATTACATAAAAGGTAATATATAGTAGAAGTGTGATTTTTAGAGAAAGTAAATATTCTTTTGTTGCATTACAGTCAGAACAAAGTGGAAAAAAAGATATGATTCAACTTCCTTCTATGCCTGAGAAAGTTGAATTGAGGCCCTTAGATAGACAAGAAATTTAGTAGAGCTCATCTAGCTTTGAATTTTTAGAAGAGGAAGAACCTTCAACTTAGCTTGTTTGAAGGTGTACAAGGAATAGACAACCACCTAAAAGTTATTTAACTAATGAATAGAGATTTATTTTTCTTTGAATACTCACATGGATAAACCTAGATCTGTAGAAGAGACATTAGGTATGAATGATGCAAAATCTTGGAAGATTGTTATGGATGAAGAAATAGAAGCTTTGAAAAAGTGATACATGAGATCTAACGCCATTGTCGAAGGAAAAAAACTTGTTTGCAAATGGGGTGTTCAAGAAAAAGATTAGTTCAAATGAAGGTATTGATAGGTACAAAACACAATTGGTTGCAAAAGGTTACTCTCAAGTTGAGGGTATTGATTATGGTAAGATATTTTCTCTTGTTGCAAAAGTGACATTCATTAGATTCTTGCTTTCTATTGTTGTTGCTTATGATTTAGAGGTTGAGCAAATGGATGTGAAAATGACTTTCCTTCATGATGATTTGAAGGAAATGTATATGACACAGGCAGAGCACTATATGGTGAAAGGTAAAAGTTATTTGGTTTGTAAATTGAAATAAATCTTTATATGGCCTCAAACAAAATCTTCAACTATGGTACCAAAAATTTGATACATATGTGTTGAGTTTGGGATTTGTGTGTTCTAAATCAAATCACTATGTTTACTTTAAAGTTGATGGTGATATTTTCCTATTTTTTGTGTTATATGTTGGTGATATGTTATCTATTGGTAAAGGGAAAGGAATAATTTCACAACTAAAGTCTCAATTTACAACTAAATTTGAAGATCTTTATGCACCTAAACACATTCTTGGGAAGGAAATCAAAAAAGACAGAATGAACAAAAAATTATGGGTTGGCCAGAGTAAATGTGTCAGTTCTTTTTTACAAAGGTTTAACATGCAAGATTCTAGAGCATTGTGTGTTCTTTTTTACAATTGGAAAGAATTTATCTACTTCACATTTTCCAACAACCCACATAAATGGAAGACATGAGTAGAGTGTCTTATCAGAGTGTAGTGGGAAGTTGGATGTATGTTATAGCTTGCACTAGACCAAATATTGCCCAAGCAGTGGGAGTTCTTCCCAAATACATGTCTAATCCTGATAGAATTCATTGAGATGTAGTTTAAGAGTCTTAAGATATTTGCAGGGTACCTCATAGTATTTCTTGTGTTATCATGGTAATTTGATAGGAGACATGTGTTCCCTTGATATTCATGGTTATGATGGTTTAGATTGTGTGGGTGATGTTGATAGCAAACAATCCACTAGTGCTTACATGCCAACTTTATTTGGTGGTACAATCAGTTGGTTGAGTAAGCAATAGGTTGTGGTTGTTTTGACCACTATTGAAGTTAAGTATAGGGCAACCACTCATGCTTGTAAAGAGCTCATTTGTCTTAAGAGATTGTGTTCATATATTAGAATGAAATAAGATGCAGTGGCAGTTAGAGTATGATCTTCCTAGCTAAGAACCTAAAATTTTATGCCAAGACTGAGCACATTGATGTATAGTATCATTTTATCAAAAATATGGTTGAGGATGACAGAGTAAAGCTAATTATGGTAGAGACTTTAATTAATATTTCAGGTTACTTAACTAAGCTTGTAAGCACAAAGAAGTTCATATGGTGTTTGGAGTCTATAGGCTTCTCGGCCCCTAGCAATTAAACCATGATGTTGATAATCTCTTTGCTCTTGCAAGGTGTTTGAAAAATGGGAGAATGTTAGGAAAAAGAGGTCTCAACCTTGCAACTTCAAAAGATTACTATTTATAGTAATTTTACATTTGAGCATGGATGGCTACCAAAAAAAAAAATCAAAGCCATGAAATGGCCAAATAAACATATTAGTAAAGTTTCCACCGAAGGTCATATATGGATATATTAGTTTTCATTTTCAAAAGTTTTAAAGTCATTTTGAGGAACTTAGAGGTTTTTTGAGCTTGAAAGTGGTCATAACAAGGAGAGTTATAATTTAATAGAGCACTTCACGAGCTTTCCAACAATTCAAACGATTCATCAATCGGACTCATAGATCAAAAGTTGTGGCTTTCAGAAGTTGGGTCTCTTAAATTGGAAAATATGAAAACATGTTGAACACAAAAAAGTATTGTAAGGGGGAGTTACACATGTTGGTGTGTGTTTTGACACATCATAGGGAATCTTTGATTGGAGATAAGTTGGGAACCACTTTTTGGGCAGTTTCAATTCATGGTTTTGTAAATATTGTTTGGCAGTTTCATATATTGTATCTCCTATATATTAAGTGTTTGAGATGAAATTTGTGTAAGTCTTATAGATGTTAAGTTGCCTTTGGATCTCTAGTTGGTGATACTCCCAAGAAAGTTTCCTCTACAAGTATATTGTAATCTTGTTGTTTTCTTAATAATAATTGAGTAGCTTTGGAGTGTGAAAGGGTCTTCCCCATATAAACCATTGTATTGTGGTATGAATAATATTTATGTTTATAACTTAGATCTGAGAAATTTTTGCATAAGCCTCCTCCCAAGATTAGTGTAAGAAGTTGTTTTTCTACCTTAGTTGCCTTGCAACTACAACTAATACCTCTATTATGATCCACCTTAGTTTTACAAGTAGCAATCTTTTTTTGCACATGGTGAAACTCTACTAAAGAGGGTTTTATGATTTAGTGTTGATAGTGTTGATGTCTTATTCTTTTTATTATCATCAGATATAGAATAAGCAGAAAGAACACATGAACACAAATAACGCAACAATATACCCTGGGAAAACCCTCCAACTTGAGGGGGAAAACCTAGCAACAAAATATATCACATATATTGCAATAATGCCAACAAGTCTCTTTACAATGAGGCCAATCATAAGGTCAATCCACACATTGATGCATACTCAGAATAATTCGCACTCCTTGATGAATTCGCACAGCTGAAGAAGAAACTTATGCTTGTAGATGAATAAGGACGAACTCCACTTGATGTCAAATGAAAGGAAGAGACCTTGTATAAATACACACTTATGAGAGAGATCGCACCTCTTCATGTAGAAGGTCTGCCCACAATACAAAAGATAATTACAAACTGCGAATTACAAGGAAGGTCAGACAAGATGAAAATACAAAGAAGGTCGGCCAAGAGAAAATATAATGTTGCCAAGTGAAGCTCCTCTTCACTTAATTATTACAAATAAATGAATAGCCGTTAAGCTATATGAATTTATGTCTTCATTCAAGGTTGGAAGAATGAGCCCGAAGTTGCTATAACATCAACACTCACTCTCAGCTAGGGAGAAATACTTCTAGCTACATAAGACATATCACCTCATCGTGATGTCAACCACAATGGCTAATCCCATATGTGGAAAAGAAAAGAGACTGGCACCTCATCCTTGATATCAACCATCATGGCTACACCCATGTATGGAAAGAAAATATATCACCTCATCGTGATATCAACCATCATAGCTACACCCATGTATGGAAAGAAAGATATCTCATGTGATGTCAACCATGTGGCTACACCCATTAACATGCGTAGCCTGAAGTGGTCATCACTCGATGTGATGTTGTCACCTCATCGTGGGCGTTCTGCCACATGGCTCTCCCGGTGAAAACACAGAGTACCAGAGAAAGATCATCAGGACTCTCTCACTTGATGTTGTCGTAGTTCACACACATGACATCCACCATGGCTCTCGAGGAGGGAGGTGGAAACAAAGATTCGCTCAAAATCTCCAAAGACAGAAATGCATTAACAGGGCTTACCTCAAATCTCTCTCTAAAGAAATGTATCCAAAGGGGGATAAATCTTGAGACTCCTTCTATTCAGGGCTTCATTCTCCCTACATGCCAAGCTTGTCTCCAGGTGCAAACTTTTATCCTAGAGGGAAGCAGGTAGGTATTCATGTCACTCATGCGGTGTTGATATACCTACATTCATTGCTCCTCAATACCATATCTCTGATATAGTGGTATTTGATCTCAACATGTTTAGTTATGTCGCGGCTCTTGCGGAATGATAAGCTTCTCGCCCTTTGATTATCACAAAGGATGGCGGTCGGTAATGATTGTCCAAACAATCCTGCAAGGAGCTTATGAAATACCTTTGCTTCTCGGGAGTTGCCACACAGTGCAATACTTTCGACCACCTCTGCTGAGTTGCTTTCCGGTGCCGCTAAAAGAGTGGCACCACCGCTGCGGGAGATCATCACAAACCCCAAACTGAACCAACATCCAGAGGTTCTCTTTCGATCAGTGATACACCATGCCCAATCAGAATCAGTATATCCAAGCAGCTCCAAGTCCACATCAGAAGAATACCTCAATCCATATCCAACTATGTCACACAAGTATCTCAGGATATGCTTCACTACAACTAGATGAATTTTCCTTGGTTCACATATGAACTGACTAAGTGCACTCACTACATAGCAAATATCTGATCTAGTATTGAATAGATACATCAACGATCCAATCAACTGCCTATACATAGTAGGTTCCACCAGATCTAAACTAGCTGCAGCCTCTTTCAACTTATACAAGTTGGTCTCCATAGGCGTAGACATGGATTTTAAATCCATCATACCAAATCTCTTCAAAGATGTCAATAAGTACTTCCCTTGACTTAGAATGATCTCATCCGGAAACACGCCCATGCTTCTAAACCAAGGAAGCGGTGCATGTAATCAAGATCCTTCATTTCAAATTCAGAAGCTAACTCCTCCTTGCATTGATAATGAGATGATCTTCTTCAGTAAGAATTAAATCAACATAAAGAACCAAGATTAGCTAGATTACCATCTTCTTCAGGTTGATGGCTCCCTGGAATCTTCAAGTACTGCATCAAAACCCGATCTCGCCGTCCAAGATTGCACCGCAACACTTGCCTTAGAGAAAGTTTTCCAGAGCACACCTCTGATATTGTAGAGAGTTCAGGATTGTCCTCCCAGATCACTCTATTCTGAATAGGTTTGTGGAGCAACCAATGTCAAATCTAGATGACTGTCTTGAGCAATTCTGATCTCAATAGCTAAAGAGGTCATCCCAAGAACATTGACGCTTACCAGTATTTGCAACTTCCACACACTTCATCTTTAGTGGAGTCCGCGGAACTCCCCTCTTGATCCACACTCCAAAGTTGCAAAAGACCCCTTGGAAGTGAACTCCCTCTATTGTGAGAAACTCCAGTTGCTTTTCTCAAACGTACTCTCCTTTCGAACCTTGGATCCTCGGTGCAGCTCCCTCTTCAAAATAGTAACCTTTGAATAGGTTCTTCCTCTTCGAGAGATGTCTCCAACCACCAACTCAATCCCATGGCTACAAGCTATGACTCCATGCTTGATCATTTCTCCAATCGGCATGAATTCCTCACAAGATGCCTCAAGGTCTTCCTCTCTACGCAATCTCTCATCACTCTCTTGCTCCTCGATCTATCATGGAAGCATTTACAAAGAGAGATTACTAATGATGCCAGCTTAATATCAAAGGAAATATCAAGGCTAGAATCATACAAGGTTTACTATAACATAAGCATAAGATTTACTTGAACAATATTAAAACATGGTCGAAATCATTCATAAGAAAAATATCATGATTAGAATGAAGGGATAGGAAACTTATCTTTATTAAATTTTGATATAACTCTTTCTTCCATCTTTTACTCCCTCACCGAGTGCTAAATTTCGACACAACAAAAGACAATCTGCACAACTACAAATTTCTTAAATGCATTATGTAGATAGCATGTAGAACCAACCCTCTCCAAGAGTCGAGGCTCTATCACCATCGAAATTGCAGTTCTCTTTTCATCTCAGAGTCACACTTAGAGATCTTCATAGTTAGCATGAAAAATAACTTGCAATGAATAATTTGAATCTTCAAAGGATCTTATGCTAGTGATCACTATCACAAACTTTTCCAATCACACATGATTCAAGTAAACAATGTTAGATTTGCACAACTTAGCAAACTGAAATTTTTACCCTAGATTTCAAAAGTATAAACAAAAGAATACTTATCTCAATCAAGTTGGTTGATTTAGCTAGTGATGCCTTTTCAGATGTGATCTCCATATCTCATGCCAATAGCAAGGAAACAAGATATAAAACCAGAACCCAACAACCAACATCATTGAGCAAGCATTACAGCCTTACTGCCAACACTCAAGCTACTGTTACCCAAGCAACTTGAACCCAAACAGTACAACCCAAAACGAACTCCTAAAGAAGGTTGTGGTCCTCCCTACAATAGAGCTATCCTTATCAAAATCGTGCATGTACCCACTTAAGAAAATCAATTTTCCCGATACCATGAATCGCACCCACTATAGTGAAGTCAATCTTCCTATTTCTGTTCAGAATCCTTCTCGCATTCGACATTCGTGACCCTTGGTTAAGAACCTCGCCAACAAATAAAGGCCGCATCACATGTAACACATTTATGTCTCATTCATTGTTAGTATTGCCCTCAACCTTGTGATAGAATCAAAAGAGACTGTCAAGCCCGATGATCATATTATACTCTCTTCAGAACATTGGCAGGAGAATATTAAATTGCTTCCCATAAGAATTTCTGTCTCCCACAAAATCAAATTAAGCCAATTGAGACTTCCAATACCAAAATAACGCTTCTTTCTAGAATACGATGCCTTAGTCAATCTTTAAATTTAATGGCGAGAGAATTTCGAGCCGCTTATAATTAAACTCTGATGATTCCCTTATAGTTGCTTCCCTTGATATGTAACAGTTTGAAAAGAGAGATATTGATCTCCTTTTAGACGGGCTTCAACTCATGGCTCTTGAGACTTCCATTAATGTTGGCAACCATAGGATACACTTGATGCAATGGTAACTGCAATGTCCAAATATGGTGTGATAGGATGCTCAAACCTGATGCTAGTTCTCGGGAATCATTAACAACTGATTATGCTTCAAGAATATTTATTCTTGAATAGCCGTCCTTGAATGGCGATCCCAAACTAATAAATATGCTCTTTGAATCTTTAATAATGATCGATAGCTTTTAATTGATGCGGAAATCACATTATAAACTCATTCTTGGTCTTCACCTGATTATGCTACGCCGACTTGGAGCATTGGCGGTCTCTTCATCAAATGTAATATATAGCGGCTACAAACACTAGATGCAGAAGAGAGCTTATAATCAACACAGATACATATAGCCTCAATAGTCCTAACTCACAATTTTCTTTTGAGAAAACTCGACACTTAATATTGTGTATTCCTGTTGAAGGTGCGATGAATCTTCAAAATGGTGCGACCAGATACAGATGAGATCGCAAGTCCTCCACCATAGTCTGCCTAAAGATGATTCCTAGTGCTTGTGATGACACCGGCCAGAGATCGCTCTACTAAACTCATCCACATAATTTGGTGCTAGGATTGATTTGAGAAACCAATCATGGCATTGACCAAACCATATCTCCTTCTGACTGCTTAATAATTTTGATCAAATCTTGCATAAACCCGCTTTGATACCATGTTGTTTTTATTATCATCAGATATGAATAAGCAGAAAGAACACATGAACACAAATAACGCAACAATATACCCTGGGTAAACCCTCCAACTTGAGGGGAAAAAACCCAGCAACAAAATATATCACATATATTGAAATAATGGCAACAAGTCTCTTTACAATGAGGCCAATCATAAGGCCAATAACCAGCACCACACATTGATGCATACTCAAAATAATTTTCACTCCTTGATGAATTCACACAGCTGAAGAAGAAACTTATGCTTGTAGATGGATAAGGACGAACTCCACTTGATGTCAAATGAAAGGAAGAGACCTTGTATAAATACACACTTATGAGAGAGATTGCACCTCTTCATGTAGAAGGTCAGCCCACAATACAAAAGATAATTGCAAATATAAATTGTGAATTACAAGGAAGGTCGGACCAAGAGAAAATGTAATGTTGCCAAGTGAAGCGCCTCTTCACTTTAATTATCTCAATAAATGAATAGCCATTAGGCTATATGAATTTATATTCTTCGTGCTAGAAGAATAGCAGAAGCTACTATAACATCAACACTTATAATTTCCTAAAGCTATAATTTGTGTAGTACCTAGAAATTGCATTTTGTTGGAATTTGATTGTTTGTAATACCCAAAAAGTTACATCTATTCTACTAATTATTTTGCCTTATTTGTTGTTCTATACCTTTGATTCTACCTTGGAAACTTCTACTTTATGTTGCAAACCCTAGTGCATGTTTGATCAACAAAAATAGATGGTGTTAGAAAGTATATTCACAATTCATAAGCCATGAGTTGCACTGAAAGAAACCCTAATTGAATATGATAAAAATACATTGGCATTTTTTATGTCGATTGTACCCTAATACTATGCCCTGCAATATGTATTCCCAAACCAAAAAGAATAACTTTCAACTTGTAACCCTAGCACCCAATTGGAAACTACTAAAACCCAAGCTATAGATTTTGATGTAGCCCACTTTGTAATTTCTGAATAAAATTACCTCAAGGTTTAAAGGTTTTTCATCCTCAAACTGATATTGAATGATGAGGGTTTTTGACCTTATGTTGTAAACTAATGAACTCAAAAGCTCAAGCAATCGAGATATATTGATAATATAAAAATAAAATATTTACAAGAAAAGATAGCTCTCAAAATATAAACCTCAGTTGCTTTTGCTCATCCTTTTCCCTTCCATTTGTTTCTCACTTTAAAATGCATGCAATTGTGTTATTAGGACATTCTAATTTGAGGTTTTATTAAAAGTGGTGTCATTTATCTTTTTGTTGGCCCAATTCTTTAATTATAATAATAATATTATCAATTTTGTCCTTTAATAATTATTATTATTTTATTTTGCTTGATTTATTTTCTTAGTTTATAGGAAATAAAAAATAGGCTAGGACTCTCCATATTATCTTAATTATGAAAGTGGACATGGCATTTACTCCCAACTTTAACACTACCAATTGCAATATAAAGAGAGCATGAAAGAACATACCAATAAATTATATATGAAGAACATTGATCACTTCATTCTTTGTAGGAAAGTACAATTTTAATGTAGACCATGCAAGATTCTAGGTAGAGCTTGCACAATCCAAATGTAGACCTTGCAATAAAAACATTAGTGATTATGATGACAAAGAAACTATTATAGGCCTTGCAATGGAGTTGCCACTTGGAGTTCTTGTGATTATAAGGATTGTGATTTTAGGGTTTGTAGAGCACAAAGGACACCAAAACATGAAAACACTATCTTGTGGAAAGGGCCTTGATGGATTCAACTCAAGAACCTCATAAGTTCATGCAGAGAGAGCTTACAAAAGCTTCACATATTTTTGACAAAAATGCAAGTTGGGGGAAGGGATTTGGGCCTATTTACAAATGCCTTTTGTTGAAAAAAATGCTTTTGTAATCAAGAGGGTTGCAAACAATTCACTTTAGGTCTAGAGCTAACATTCATTACAAAAGTGGTTCTAGCTCCTTTTGAGGTGGAGCTGGCATGAGCTGGAGATGGGTTGCTTCGGTGGTTCAAGCTCTCACATCTTCCTTTCCTATAGAGGGGGAAACTATCCTATGGAGGTGGATGGCGGGGTGGTTTTTCAGCTTGGATGGAGCTGCAAGAGTGTTGTTGCTTGTCAGCCAGCTGTGTTTTTGGGTTTGGGGTCCCTGACAAAACCTAATGATGGCTCTCTTTTGGGTTAAGGTCCCGTAAAAACCTGGTTGAGGGTTTAAGGTCCCTTCAAAACCTTTGGGTTTAAGGTCCCAGCTAAAACTTGTTTGTATTTGTTTAAGGGTGTTTGACCCCTGCTTTTCCTTTGTGCAACCTATTTTATCTTGTTGTATTCTTTGTGTTGTTGTTAGGTTGCTAATGATATATGTTCTATCTTTGATACAACATGATTCTCCTTGATAGGGTTGCGGATCCCTTCAAAATCATTATGTAATGGGTTTCGGGTCCCATCAAAACCTATTTGTCCTCATCAAAAACATTCATTACAAAAGTCATGGTTATTAGCAAGCTTAAGCATACAAATCTTGTGAAGATTTTGGGTTGGTGACATCAAGATGGAGAATTGTTGTTGGTTTATGATTTGATGCCTAATAGGAGCCTAAATAAGCTAATTTTTGAAATGGATAACAAGCATGAGGCCCTCAATTGGGATTAGTAGCATAGAAGTGTGTATAGTGTTGCCTCTACTACACTTTGTTTGCATGAAGAATGTGAGCAGCACATGTTGCATAGAGATTTGATTTTATTTAAAAACAAATATTTATTTTAAATTAAACTAATTTACATTTTTAATTTGTATATCAAGTCATTTTTACTTAAAGATACTTAATTGTCTATTTTAATTCATTAAGGTTGTCAAATGTCTATTTTATTGTGTCTCTTGTACCATACACCCAAACATAACATATAATTTACCTTAGAATAGAATACTTAGTTTCCCCTTGAATAATTAGGATGCAATCATGGCCAGAGGGTCCAATGAAGGATTATCCAACCATGTAGCCAAATGAATAAACATGCAACCAAACTTATGCAACAACAAAACAAGAAGTTTTATACTCATTTGTTGTCACAATAGAATAACAATTTATCACAATGAACTTCCAATAGACATGGGAAAATTATAGAATTTGAAAGATGTTGCAATACAATACCAAACTACCTTCTACTTTCTTTAGCGAATTCTAATGATCTTCAGGGATACATATATATCAACTTTTATCCTTAAGAGTGCTCTTAGTTAGTTGTATGGTGACACAAAGCTCAACACCTAATGAAACATTTAGTTAGATAATTGTAAATGAATATTTTGGAATGAACATAGTGATGAAATATCAATGCATTTGGAAGCAATTCAAAATATAAGTGCTCCTAGGTCCAATGTACCTAGAGATGTGTTCCTCTATTGCTGCAAGCTTCAAAAAGTCACAATCTATGACAATGAAACTGGGTGTTAGTTGATAATACCTAATTATAGGCCAAAGACCTAATTATGATTTTGTGATGATCCAAACCTCCTAAGAATTAAATGCAATGTTGTAAAACCAATGTAGAACATAAACTACCAACAAGAAGGTGAAATGTGCAACTACAATGAAATGTGGTGGGATTTGCAATGACTGAGTTGTGAATGAAAATCTACAAAGAAAGTAAAAGAAAAAAAAATTGGGTGATATAAGATTATTCTTACAGCCTGGAATGCTTTTGTATCAGATAAATGCATTGTTAAGCATGTTGTTGCCAACTTCAAAGGATGGGAAAAAGTTGGCATGTGTTCTAAGAGACTTTGAATTGCAAATCAAGCAGCAAATTATTTCCTCTCAAGTGATCCCACAACCAAACCCATTTCAACTATTCCAACAAAAAGCACCCAACAATAATGACTGACTTGTTGCAAGTAGCTTAAACACTAGGCAACTTTTGTTCCATTTAAAGTCCAATAAAAATTGTGGAATATTCCATTATTTGCATATTTCAGCATAGTAAAGAAAGGCAATCTGAAAGGAATATGGTGGGTCGTAAATGAAATTGCACAACATATTGCTTTGTTTATGGTCAAGTGTTACCACTACCTATTTAAACTTAAAACATATATGTAGAATGAAAAGTTGATGATATATATTTATCAGCTACCTATTTAACATGCAGTTTCATTCTAAAACATAATATAAAATGTCTTCAAGGCTAAGCACACACTTCAAAAAATAATTGTGTGTAATCATCCATCTCCTTTGTGAATTGTTATTGTTGTTGAGTTTCATTTTTACTAATCTATTGATAAAGTAAGAAAAAAGGACTTCGAATTTTTCAAATGCTCTATTATTTTAAAAGTTTATTAACATGAAGCACCTAATAGCTATAACTAGTGTAAAATCTACAAACTTTTTTAAACTTATTGATTGTTAAGTATGGTGATGAGGGGTTGATGGTCAATGTATAATAGTTGGAAGGTCACAGATTGTAGATATTTCTCTATTGAACATTGTTAAAAAAAATGTTTTATTTACAAAATTGAAATCAAAGAAAAATCATGTGGTGTAAGGGGAAGCCTAGATTAGGCTCTTACTCCATAGGATAAATCCTCCCCATTGGAAGGCAATTCCAAATATCTTTTTCTAATTCACACTGCTACCACTTGTATAAGCCCTTTGAAGGGTCTACCATGTGGATGCACACGATTGTATTAGCCCATGATAGTTATATTCTAACCTTCTATTGATCACTCCAATTACTCATGGTAGTCATTGCCAATCCTTACTCAAAATGTAGGCTTTGACAATCCATAAATCTGAAGGTCTAACATTTGGAAAAGCATCAATCGAAATCATAGACATTAATTGGCAGGTCTCACATTCACTACGATCTCGTAGGTGCAAGTTAAGCAAATCTACATATCTTCCCAAACTTCAATTACTAGCAATATGCCCACATGCAATATGGTGCATCTCTCTCCCTTAAGAGGAAGGAGGATCTTCTACACACAATATCAACCTAAATTACTAGACAACTCAATGAACAATATACTTCACCCCCTCACACTATACACTATAAAATGGCTTCCACTACCACAAAAAAAAATGTATTTCTTTATAATTTTATATTCAATTAAAAAAATTGCACTCATTGAGAATACCTATCAGCATACTCATTGCATATTAAGTGTGATTGCTAGTCTTACATCAAGACTACAACTTAGACCAGTGCACTAAATAACTAATACATAGAGTCCCTCATCATAGACTTGCAATATTATCTCACAAACTAGAATATTTAGATTCTAAACTTACTAGAAGTTGTATAACAAAGAGATCAAAATACCATCAAAATTCAACAATATATTAGTCGTGATCTCTTAGTCAACTAATGCCAATTAGGTAAATTTCTTTCATTTAACTTCCAATCTGATGAAGCATAAATTACGAAATCCAATATATAAGCCCCATTCTGATAATTTACATGGAATTACAGCCATTCTAGAAAAACCTCTAAAACTCTATTCAACACTTAAAGTTGGAAGTCATCATTTTAGCTCCTCTCTCCATACATAGAAGGCAGTACTCTCAATTTTAGAATACCTTTGGTTGGGAAACCATGATCGAATGATTTATGTTCTACCAAAACCTGCCTTGGATCTACACTTAGCTTTATCCATTGACCCTCCTAAATGCAACTGCATATAAGAGAAGAATGACTAGTGGGACTAAAATGAGCTGTTTTTATTATTATATATTATCATACTATCATTTACAAGGCCCCTTCCCAACTACCAACATATGAAAGTACCATGCAATGAACAAAACTTGCGTGAATAGCCCTTTGCATAAGCATATCAAGGATATGAAAGCTTAAACATGACCATCCATAAAACAGAATAAGCAAAAAGACGTCCATAAGCACTAGCTACATAGGTGTGATCAAAAGATATAATAGAGCCATACTACTCAACAATACATATATATATATACCAATAAAAAGAAAAAAGGAAACCCTAGTCATGTCACCCCTGTAAACAACCACCTTTTCAAGGAAGTTCAGCCACTCCACAACTAGCCAATCCACAACCAGCCCAAGCCAAGTTCCAATGATCATAAGCTCTGTTGTAGACTCCATTGCTTGAGACAGCCACGAGCTCCACAATTGGCATAAATTGTCCTACCACCTCCCCTAGCCCAACAAATTGAATGTCATAGATTATTTCCACTCACCTAGCCACCCTAATAAGAATATTGTTTTCTAAAGTGGTGAATATAGCCACTAAATGTCTCCAATATTCCCTTGTGATGGGATATTACCATGCTTTTAACAACCAACCTAAGATCATGGCAAAGACAATGGCATTAACATCTACCATAAGCCCTCTACTCTCCTCTTGCATCATACTAAATTCCACATCTGCAACCTTTATTACATTTTCCATTACCATCTCTTATGTGCATCTCTCTTTTGCCTCCATTTCCTCATCCCCATAAACCTCTTACCACTAGTTGTCATACCAACAGAGCATGAATGACCAACCTAAGATCTTGGCAAAGACCTTCAAGGGCAGTAACATCTACCATAAGACATCTAATCTCCTCTTGCATCATACTAAATTCCACATCTACAACCTCTATTACATTTGCCTTTAACATCTCTTATGTTCATCTCCTCTTTTAACTCCAATTCCTCATCCCCATAAACCTCTACCACTAGTCGTCATACCAACAAAGCATGAATGCTCTCTCATATTCCCTTATTTTGTATCACCATCTAAAGCTTTCTATTAAAAACTCTAGATATAATAAAAAAAGAATACACACCTTACCATCCTCAATACCATTTGCACCCAAAATAGCTTTTAAAACCTTTTAAATTTCTAGCATTGGAGCAGTTGAAGATCTTACCTTAAACAACGGTTTGTAACCAAGCCATAACACATTAGATGCCTTTTGCCTGATGCCAATAACACCAGCCCAACTAACACCACTAACAATAACGATAATACTCCAACTTCCAATGCACCTAGATAGTTGGCACTGCAACAATAAACACACAATAAGAATGAGTATCCCAATATACTACAATAGCCTTGATAGCTTCTATCATACAATTATACCTATTTCATTACTTTGCATCCTCTTTCTATGCATGCAAAAGGTATGCACGATCTCCATAGCACACTAGTCATTATTTTCATTACATCAACTTTACTCATGAAGGGCGCTTATCATTAACTAGTTTTGGGAAACTTGGCCAATCAAACATATCATAGCTTTCTATAGAAGAATATTCTATAGTTTTATACGTTGATATGCTTTGTCTTTTGCTCTCTATAACAATGGAACACCTTAACATTGTCAAATTTCTTTACCAAATATAAGATTTCCTCTAAAATATTGCTGAGTTCCTGGTTGGGGCAATGTGCTTTTTTTACCACGTTTGCCACTATTAGAGAATCTCGTTTAATTTCTACCACTCTACACCTGCCATGAACATCACTTGGATTCCTGCTCTTAGGGCTTCCTATTCTACTTCATCGTTTGTCTTGTGACCTAAATATTTCATGTCCCCTAATACAAATCATTCATTTATATCTCTTACTACAAAACATGCTCCAGCTGTGCCCCAATTTCCTTTGGAAGTCCCGTCAAAATTAAGTTGTACTCCACTCAATGCCTTCCATTTACCATCTCTTCTCTTACTAGAAGAATCTATTAACCTTGAACAGGCAAAACACAGGCTATTATTATTGCAATAGTTTAAACTTATTTTTAGACCGTGCTTGTTGGTCTTCATTAAAAATTAAGTTGCTCCCTCACAACATTGATCTTAATTTTGATCTGACACCCTTTGACCTGCGGCTTTAGGCACTAACGACCTTCCACAAAGAGATCTTTCCTATTCCTTCACATCATAACCCTTTACAATTCAAAGTTCTCTTTCATCACTAAGAAAACATTTTGATTGTCATCTATGTTCCACAGCCTTTTTGGGGCGGGGACTGAGGGGCGGTAGGGGGTTTAGGGCGTTTCCTAGGGATTTATTTTAGGGGCGGTGGGGACGGCGACATGTAAAATACATATATATATATGATTTTTTCAAAATTTATTAATATATTTATAGATAGAGAGAGGGAGAGAGATATATGTCAATAAATTAATAATTGCTAACAACAATATCAATATAAAATAAATCGCGAGAGTAGTAGCATAACAACATAATAAATGTCATTAAAGCATTATAAAATTTATCATAGCAATATCAAACATCAATAAAACCATGGTCTATCAATATCAATAAATCACGAGAGTGGTAGGAAATGGAACTAAGTAAGTGCAGCTCCCAGCTCCTCAAGGCATCCCAAACACAAACAAAATGCAGCTTGAGTGAAGAAAAAAACATAGTCAAGTAGAGCCCAGCCACAACTTTACTCTAGGCGTTAGAAACAAAAACTTGAAGAAATTTGTTTCATGCCTCTTTAAAATGCAAAAACGTCTCTGTTAAATGCCCAAACGTAGGAGCAAAATGCCAAAAAAATGTTTAGACTGAGCTGAGGCTGAGATTTTCCCGTGCTTTACTGTGTGAAGTCGTCGCCCCTGCCGTCGCTTGCCGTGAGAGCCAAATAATATCATTGAATCTTATGAAACTTTATTAAGTTTCATTTAAATTTTTGTTTTTAGACTTTACACAAACGCATTATGTTGTTGTGGGCCCACAAAACATTTAATAGCAATATAAAATGTTTTAAAAAACAAAATTTTATGTTCTTTAATTTTCTGGAGCTCCATATACGGGGGGGCAGGGGCGGGGGGACGAGGGTTCCCAACGTTGCCGTCGGGGAGTTCCCAAACAAGAGAAGCGTCCCCTGCGTTTCCTGGGTTCTCCTGCGGCGGGGACTGTCGTCGTCCTGTCCGGGGCGGATAGGTCGGAGGCAGGGTTTTGAGGAGGGGGCAGCGTGAACCGCAAATTTGTCATAGCATTTTGATCCTCGTAGTCGTAGCAGAAAAACAACATTCTTAATTAGCTGTATTCAATTTAATAATAGACTGATTTTATCTGAGTACCAAGTGCAAACTGCTAACAGATACCTGTTCCTATCCTACCTCTTGCGGAGACAGCATGTTGTTCCTTTTATTCATTTTTATTTGATTCCTTACAAATTGTTATTTGAGGAAGCATAGATTTTACTCAAACACTTTAACCAATAAAACAATAAGATTGACAAGCACAGAATGACTCACAGTTAAGTTCAGATTCACTTCCCTTCAATTCCATCCAGAACACCAAATACCTCCCACATTGTTAACAGGAAGATTCTTCTTACACTTTCTTTCAGGGCGGCCTGCAGCTTGGATATGATTCTTGCAAATCACCAACATCCAATCCAGATGTCTGCAAATGAGTTCATTCCCTGATTCCAAACCCTGCTCTACTAACATCCATAATTCACCTGCATAATCCCTTTGCATCATTTTCAGAACTTCAGATTTAATGCACAATGCATTGGCTACATCAAAACACATAGCAATATGCAACATGCATATAAATTTACCCAGACAAAAGGCCAAAGAAAAGTGGGCAATAAATTTTATACATTGAGACAAATGTTCTTAAACGTAAATAGTCATTCTGCAATAAGCTAAAAGACATTCTGCCATAAATTTGAGCAAGCCATCTAGCATTGGGTGTGTTTCCTGTTTCTTGCCTTACAATCCACAATGTGCCCTCTCATGTATTAAAGAAACGGTAATGACCTGCAAATAGACGCAGCTTCCAACAACCACAAAGGTTCAGACAATTTTCTAAATTAGCATTATGGATAATGGTACTAATTTTCTTGTCTCAATATAAATTATAAACAGAACCAATAATAATTTCTAAATGTGAAAAGAGCTCAATTGGAAACCCTTTTAGAATTCATGACCTTCACCAATGTTTCCAAACTAAAACAGTGGCAGCAAATGGGGTTAACATTAACAATTTTTTCAAAAATAACTATAAAATCGAGGAAAAGAACAGAATAGTTTTATTCCATCTTGTCCAAGTTGTTTCATTTATTTCAACAAATACTATTTTACTGCTCAAAACCTTACTTATAGATGCCCATCATAAATGTTTGAAAATATAAAAATCACCATTATTGAACACGTTGCAATTGAAATGTAAAAACGACCCCGCTTTAGGATGAATAAGGAGTGATTCGCTCATCAATAACAATATATGCATAAAAAAATTGGTAACACAAAGATGAAAGAGAAAATTTCAAGCAAATATTAAAAGATATAGGCATTGTTGTATTCTGTTTTCTTCAAAGATTACTTCATAGCAACTTGAAATATTGACAAATCACAAAGAATGTCAGGTAGAAAAGAATCAGTATCCCTCCTTGATACAACATTTTTTTGTAGAAAGGATTCTGCAAAGAAAAATTTTACCCAGTGCAACTCCTTTCCGCACTGTAGCATATATATTCAAGTACCACGGTTACTATAAGAGTGGAATCCCATACAGCATAAGCATCATAACCAGTGCAAATAATGTTTGTCTCGTGCTATTGTCAAAACCTGGATTCATTGTGCAGTTTCTGGAGTCTCTGAACCTCCTTCTTCTTCTGATTCATAAACAATTCATTAGTACAACCTATCCTGAGTTTATTCCAAAACAAAATAAACGTGAGTGAACAATGCAACAGGTGATTTCATTCATTCTGTCAGAATCTTAACAAACTAAACCAAGGCAATTTTGAATTAAACATTCAAACGTAAAATACTAAAAAAGCATATTTTTACATGTCAAAAATAACATAAAGGTGAGCATCAGACAATGATTAGAAAGAACTAGTGTACAACAGCAGTTAAAAGATAATCGGATGAATAAGCAATGAAAACACATAAAACTCAACCATATATTTCTATACTTGTGTACGAAACAACATAAACAAACTAGTAAAACTACCTGGTTCCCCAAATTTTAAAAAGCTTGAAATTAAATTCAGCATTTGACTAACATGTTGCTTTTAAAGAGGATTGAATGTAGACTCTAGCAAAGGTATTCTTCACACCCTTGGTTGAAAAACTTAACGAAAAACTCGGAAATAACTCAGCAAATTTTCCGAACACTAAAAAAAACAAAAAATTATGAAAGTATTCTTCAAAAATGTGCATATTACTGAATTTAGGGAACATATTACTGATTTTCTTCATATTAGATCAAGATTAGAATTCAATAACCATTATAGAACAAAAAAAAGAGTTTGATGCATATCAACTTCAATATTCAATATAAATATACATTACAAATTACAATTTCAAAGTTCATAATCTATACATTTCTTCTAGGGCTAAAGCTCAAAAAAGTCAGCTGCCATCATGAGGGTGTCCTTAAACAAGATGGTATAGCTGTATCATCCTCAACAAAAGCCTCAATAGAAGCCTCGGCCATAGGATCATGCTAGGAATGCAATGAACATTCAACTAATGGCCCACCAGTGTCACCTTCTACCTTGTCAAATGCTGTCACTTCTGCTTCCCAAGTAAGTAGTCAAATCATCATCAGTGAACAATGTATCCACATCCTATGCAACCCAATCTAACTAGAGATCAATGTCATCAAGGTCAAGTGCCTAATATGTCCCCTACTCCCTTTTTTGGATGCAATTATAGGTTGTACTAAACAAAGACACAGTAATTCAAGCACTTTTGTGTCAACATGTTGCATTTCTTTGTGTGAATGGCCTCAAACAAACTTTAATTGTGCTCACAACATAAAATGCTACAAAGCTAAGACAACATGTAGATAACAAGATTTTGAAGATTAGGTGTTGTTGCACGAAAATTTTCTCACCACAAATCTACAAGGACAACATTTATGACTTTGTAAGGATTTTAGTAAACTTTTGAAAGTTAAAACTAAACATATCTGGCTTTTTACCCAATTGCCAATTGGCTCTCCTTCAAATGCATCTGGTGAAGAAAACAACCTCCCCTCCATTACCTTGTACATTTGTAACTCATCATGTATGATGTCCCTAAGGTTCTCATTGGGGACCATTCTCTTCATACACATGTTGAGACCATCCATACCCACCTCATCTACTTTAGATGAAGTGAAGAAGAAAAAATTGAGGTTCACATGGTAAGCAACAATACAAATATGTTGGTGGAATTGTCACTTCCCCCTCCAATCAGTAATGTAGCAGATGGGTTCGTATTTGTTTTTAGTTGAACCATAGAAATGTTGAATCACCTCTTTGGCACTATCCATGACCATATAAATTTACCCCATAGGAATTTTGTCCCCATTCACCAAGTATAGAACTCTAACCAATAGTTCTATTGCCTAAAACAAAAGAGTGTATAAATATGAAATTAGAAAATTAAACTAGACCAGAAATTTTTAAAAACTTAAAAGTCAGAAAAATAAAATATCAAAATTTTACAAAATCAACAAATTATAACATTATAAAATAGATAAATTAAAACAAAACAATTTACCTTGATGATATTCTCCATGCCCGTGGAAAATGTATCATAAAAAATGGTCTTCGCAATCCTCTCCACTTTGGCCTTCTTGCAATAAGGATTCTCTAACAACCTTTCACTCACAAACTTGTGCTAAGGTTGGGCGACGTAGCTACAATACTTTGTACAATGATGAAATTTCTCACAAGTTGTGTGACTCCTAACCACACAAACCCCTTGCCATCAATGTGCTCTCTCATGAGATTTAGGACGTTGTAGATGTATTTTGTGACATTCTTCACATCTTACACCACATTCTTTATCCAACTAAGTTACCCTATATCCTCAAGAAGAAGATCAATGTAGTGGACAACAAGGATTTCAAAACAAAGTAGGGTGCCTCAACTCTAGAAGTTTACCAGCTGACACATATGGAATTGCACAAGGTCTCTACATATTTTACTCCACTAAAAACATTAGCTGACTTCAAAAAATCTAATTTCCCTCTTGAAGTAACAAGGAAGTTGATAAAAGTGCAGTTCCTGCCATCTATCCACCCATCCAAGAGAATCTTGTAAACCTCCTTTTCCAAATTATTTTTTTTTCATCTACTAGCGGATTTGTGTTTTTGATTGCATGCTCCAATAAAGGCCAACTCAACTCATAATAATTTGATGTTTTAACCCCCTCACCTACCACAAGTAATGTAATAACCAACTACTCCCAATAAGTATTCATCACAACCTAAAACGGAATGTTGTAGTACCAAAAATTAACACGCGCCAACTTAGCCTCATACCGCAATTCCCTATTCCACACAATAACTTCCAATGAAGCTTGTCTACCATGAGTGTTATGAGGAGCAAAAAAAATTGGAACTATGGTTGATCACATTACGTAATCCTCATATTTGTGGCCTAATGGAAGACGAAGCGCCCTCCATATCTCCCTTTGACCCTGTTGAACACACACATGGCAATGCCTCTGCCATCCTCATTTTCTTTGCTTACTTGAATTCTTTTAATTATACACAAATCAATTTTTTGCTTCATTCTCAACCTCCTAAGTTGCTTTTGTACATGGCGCATCTCACAAACAATTTGTGCAAGGTAATATTTGCGATGAGTTATGCCTCCTCTGATATCCGCCCCACAATAGTTGCAAATTACTATTCCATACATAGCACTTGCCATCCCATGTTTCCAAGCAAGGTCCCTAGGCTTGCCGCCACCTATCCTACTTGCAAATGTTATTTTCTTTTTGGAAAAGTGGAGATAAACCTTCACAAAACAAAATTAAATAAAAAACAAACAAAACCCTAGCAGCATAAAGCAAAAAATTAAAATGAAGGAATAAAAACTAGTTACTAAACCTTAGCAATAAATTAAAATTTAAACCATAAAACAGGAAAGAAGAAAAAGTTACTAAATCCTAGCATGGTAGCACAAGACATTTAAAATGAAGGCACAAAAACAAAACAAAACCAAAAAAAAAAATGTGTTACAATTACATAGCCTTGAAATGCTGCTGAATAAGAGTTGAAAAGCTGCTGATATGGACTAATTTCTTCTTCCCAAATACCTGCAAACTCAAACTCTACTGCTTAAAAAAAAGAGACTCAAATGATGCAAAATGATGATATTTTCAGGCTGAACAGACTTCACAAAATGCAGCAGTTTTTAAACAAAAATCACGAGTTATTGCCAAGTTTTCAGCAAGCTTTTGGATAAAGTTCAACAATAACTCGCAGCTGAGATATTCTGCAAGTTGCACAAGTTGGTCGTAGAATAATGCATCCATGCTTCACACAACGCTGTGATTCATCAAATTACATGATGGAGAAGAAGAATAGAGTTTTTATAAGATTTCTGGAATTTAGTACCCATTTACAACCATCAACAATAAACTCAATTATTTAGTTTCTATATGATTGGTTTACTAAGCACGAGCTTTTGCCCTATATAGGGATTACAAAATGAAAACTCTTCAATCATCAATGCAACTTATAAATGTGAAACAACAGAAACAACAATGATAAGGAATAAACTTATGAAGGACAAATGGTATTAACAGGTAGTTCTAAATGCAACTAAACTTGACAAGATTCTTGAGGAATTCCGTGACAACCCTTCTGCCAATCACATTGGATGAGACAATATGTATAAGTAACAAGAAAACATCTTCATTGGAGGAATACAGTGGCAGAAATGTTATTAATGTCAGATTAATAAGGTAGACATGAATCCTCTGCCAAAAATGTTTTTGCCACTACAGTTCCTGATTAAAGAATACATTTCT
>VDFB02165186.1:22728-84210 GCA_007258455.2 Sequoia sempervirens | reverse complement strand
GAGAGAGGGAGGGGGTGGGAAGGTTAGACCTAAGAGAGAGGGAGAGAGGGATAGAGGGAGAGAGAGGGAGAGGTGGAGAGGGAGATAGAATGAGAGAGATAGAGATAGAGACAGAGACAGAGAGACAAAGAGAGAGAGAGACAAAGAGAGAGTTGTCTTAGTTAGTGTGGAGTGGAGATAATAAGAGGGGAGAGAGACCAGGAGAAGGGGAGGAAGGACTTGAGAGAGGGAGATGGGGTTGGGAGAGGGAGTGGCAGAGAGAGACTTGAGATTTAGGGGCTGAGAGGAAGAGATAGATTCTCTAGTTAGGGTGGGAGGGATAGACTTGAGAGAGGGAGAGGGAGTGGGAGGGAGAGAATTTCACTACAATAGAATAGGCAAATAGCGTTGAATTTTAGTGTATTTCAGTCCATGAATTGGGTGAGCTAGCCGGTGCTAAAATTGGTGCAAACATGCATGGTCAACTTGGCGCTAAATTTTATGTCAGATATTATGCCGGAGTTAGCGTCGCAGTTAGCACCAAAAAATCACAGCTCCCCTATTAGCACCTAAAATAGCACCAAAAATAGAACCTCTATTTATGCCTAAAATAGCATCGGGAAATAGCACCTAAAATAGCGCACAATTAGGCTTTCAGTTTTGTTTCTATGTCTACTCCCATTTTTGCTTCCAGTTTTGCTTCCGGTTTTGCTTCCAAGTTTGCTTCTGGTTTTACTTCTAGTTTTACTTCCAGTTTTGCTTCTAGGTTTGCTTCTAGTTTTGCTTCTAGTTTTGCTTTCGATTTTGCTTCTAGTTTTGCTTCCCGTTTTGCTTCCAATTTTGCTTCCAAGTTCGCTTCCAATTTTTCTTCCAATTTTTCTTCCATGTTTTCTTATGGTTTTGCTTCCAATTTTGCTTCCAAGATTGCTTCTAGTTTGGCTTCCATTGTTGCTTCTAAAAATGCTTCTTGTTTTGCTTCCTTTTTTACTTCTAAATATGCTTCTTGTTTTGCTTCCTTTTTTGCTTCTAAAAATGCTTCTTGTTTTGCTCCCTTTTTTGCTTCTAAAAATGCTTCTTGTTTTCCTTATTTTTTATTAATTTAATATGTTTTATTTCAATTTAATTAGTTAAATATATTGTGCCTCTTAAATAACTCATATGATTATAGACTAAGTAATTTAATTATTTAACTCATATGATTAAATAACAAGACAATTACCCACAAAAATTTTGTATTGCTTGTAAAGATAAAAAAGTACATCTATTGTTCAGTGTCATTACCCACCAAAATTCCATAGCAAATGACAAAAACCAGAGGCACCTTAACATGTAGAGTAAAAAATTAAATAAACCCTGTAACTGTTTACCAGTAAAATCCTTACAAAAAATAACCACCATTAATAGTGTTCAGAGTTACACGCTTTAATACAATAAAAGCAGAGGGAGAATTCAAAATAAGACATAGACAAACATGACCATTCTTAATGAGCTCCACTCGGACCCAACGGACGCTTGGCTATCTCCTTCAGAGGCTTCTTCTTCTACTGCTTCCCCTACTTCTTCTAGCGCTTCCTTTTCACTTGTTCAATGAAGAGTTTGAGTGCTTTCCATCCCAAATGCGCTTCCTCACAACAACAAGCTTGTATTTTCCTTCAGGCCAATGAATAAAGGGTTTGAGCCCTAGTCTCCCATAGGGATCCTCAATTTCATCATCTACCAATTCTTCAGAATAATCTAAACCTACACCTGGAACCGCCCATTCGAGAAAGGACTCCATGCCTACCAGAAAATCTTCATGCACAATTTTCTGCATCACCATCCTCACCATTTCCACTAGTTCACCTAAATCCAAGCCCCACGCTGCAATTAAGGAGTAAACGTCCATGTTGGTTCGGTATCTATGTTTTCGAGAGCTAAAATCCCTGCCACAAATCATTTTTGCACACTACACTAGCCGCTCGTCGTCAACAAGGAAAAGGCCCTCCAGTCATTTTTCAGACGCCTCTCCATAAAACGGGCCCAAAGATCTTCGTGAATGGAAGGTGAAATTGGCTTCCATTTCTCCTGACAACTAGCACCGCCACCACCAAAGTTTGTTGCATAGTTTTTCTTGACCCTTTCCAAATGAAATTAACACATCTTAATCGAGGGCTTGCATTTAACACCATCTTGGATTGCCCACACTTTCCACTACCCACCACCCCTTCCTTTGCTTGTCATGTCAAACCTGCTTCACTCACTTTGCCACCTTGTTCATTTAATGCGTTGTCCGCTAACTTAACACCTCTAAAATACTCCAACCTAAATTCCCCTATTTCACCAAAATTTAAAGCCCATTTAGATATAAGACATCCACTTCCACATTACCACCTCTTTTAATGTGGCTCACCACAAAAATTTCAATTATGTTCTGGAGGTGCCAAGCATTAATTTTACCTTTCATCACCACCTAAACTATTATTGTAATATGATCATCATCTATAATTAAAACAAGTGAGTCAAATATATATAATTTAATTAAATTTGACAACATCCATCTTGAGCAATAAATTAAAATCATCATACGTAATAAATATCCATCCAAAAATCATCGACTCCTTTTAATATATATAAATTAACAATTCAATACTAATAAGATCATCATCATATATAACTAAAATAAGTGAAAGTCAAATATGCCAGTAGATCAAAAACATGTCAAAATGATACATGTCCAACAGTTGACATAAGTGAAAATGATACATGTACAAATGATATAAATAAAATTGATAAATAATGTAACTCAAACTGATACAAGTCAAGATGATACATGTCCAAATGATATAGTGAAAAATTGAAAATGATACATGTCAATATGATACAACTCAATAATATAGTACTGTAGATTGTGATCATCATTGTCATCGGCCTCGATATCTTCCACATCTGCATCATCATCATCCTTTGCCATGTGATCTGTACTGGCAAAACCAATATTTTGTGGATCTATAGCATGTTGAGGATCATCTTGATCTTTTGGAAGACCTGTGTTCTGCAAAAGAAAAACATTTAGAATGAAAATTTATTATTTATTTCATGCAATAATTTATTTTTCTACTATATATCTAATATTATAACATATGAGACGAAACCATAATCATATTACATCATATCAAAGTGCACATACCATAATAGAATTTCAAATTCCCTAGCTAATACTTGAGATTGAGATTGTTAACCTTGAGAGAGTATGACTTGGCCAAAAGGCATTTGATATGGCTATTATTTTTAAAGGCTTCAAGTGAGATGTACTCGGCATTGATTCCATTCATCAATCTTCACTTGATGGCATCAAGGAATGGCTGAACTCCATGGATATAAAGTATTATGAAAGCGGAATTAACTTGAACTGGTGGCCAATTTTAAAGAGTATTACTGATGATCCAGATAAATTTTTTGAAGATGGTGGTTGGGAATTTTTTAATATGGAAGTGATTATGATTCTGATAATTCAAAAGAGTTAGATCAAGGATATGAACCCTTTGATGTAGAAGAGGAATCAAAATCAGATTTTGTGTAGCCACCATCAAGAGTGTTACAAGCCAACAAGATGGAGGGAATTCTTATATAAGGATAATTTTCATTGTTGCAGGTATTGGCTTTAATACCAACTACAATGGAAACATTGAAATTCCCTAGCAGTATTTATGTTAAGGAAATTTCCTTTAGATGCAAGGATTCAAAGCACATAAACCATGTGGTACAGATGATTAAATCCCAGAGATGATCTGTAGCAATGAAAGAGTATGAAAAGGCAGAGAGCTACATTGGTGACTCAGGAGAAACTTCAGCTTTCAAAAACAAATCCAATTAGGCTAGCAGGTGTGTGGATCAGGCCAGCATTTGGTGGAAGAGGAAGAAAGATGACTGGAACTCTGGAGGCCCACCATACTGGATTTCGATATTCAACCATGAGAGTAGAAGAGAGAGTTGATATCATGTATCAAAACATTAAGCATGCATTCTTCCAACCAACGGAGAAGGAGATGATTACTTTTCTTCATTTTCATTTGCATAACCATATCATGAAATGGGAACCAAGAAGACCAAGGATGTCCAGTTTTATGTGGAGGTAATGGATGTGTTCCAAACTTTAGGAGGGGCAAGAAGGTTAATGTATGATCCTAATGAAATTGAGGAAGAACAACAAGAGAGGGACAAGAAAAACAAAATCAATACAGAGTTTCAAGGATTTGTGAAAGCAAGTAAGAGAGCTTATATGGGACTAGCCTCATCTAAAATATTTTGAACTAGAGTTTGATATACCATTTAGAGAGCTTTCTTTTCATGGAGTTCCTTTCAAAGCCTCTGCTTTTATTGTTCCTATGGTAAACTATTTGGTAGAGTTGGTGGAATTTCCTTTCTTAGTAATCACTATTAGTGAGATTGAGATTGTTAACCTTGAGAGAGTATGACTTGAGCAAAAGGCATTTGATATGGCTATTATTTTCAAAGACTTCAAGCGAGATGTACTCTGCATTGACTCCATTCCTCAATCTTCACTTGATGGCATCATGGAATGGTTGAACTACATGGATATAAAGTATTATGAAAGCAGAATGAACTTGAAATGGCGGCCAATTTTGAAGAGTATTACTGATGATCCAAATAATTTTTTGAAGATGGTGGTTGGGAATTTTTGAATATGGAAGCTAGTGATTTTGATTCTGATAATTCAAAAGAGTTAGATCAAGGATATGAACCCTCTGATGTAGAAGAGGAATCAAAATCATATTTCATATAGCCACCATCAAGAGTGTTACAAGCCAACAAGATGGAGGGAATTCTTATATAAGGGTATTTTTCATTGTTGCAGGTATCAGCTTTAATGCCAACTACAATGGCAACATTGAAATTGCCTAGCAGTATTTATGTTAAGGAAATTTCCTTTAGATGCAAGGATTCAAAGCACATAAACCATGTGGTACAGATGATTAAATCCTAGAGATGATCTATAGCAATGAAAGAGTCTAAAAAGGCAGAGAGAGCTACATTGGTGACTCAAGAGAAACTTCAGCTTTCAAAAACAAAGCCAATTAGGCTAGAATATGTATGGATCAAGCCAACATTTGGTGGAAGAGGAAGAAAGATGACTGGAACTCTAGAGGCCTACCATACTGGATTTTGGTATTCAACCATGAGAGCAGAAGAGAGAGGTGATATCATGTATCAAAAAATTAAGCATGCATTCTTCCAGCCAGCAGAGGAGATGATTACTTTGCTTCATTTTCATTTACATAACCATATCATGGCATGGGAACCAACAAGACCAAGGATGTCCAGTTTTATGTGGAGGTAATGGATGTGTTCCAAACTTTAGGAGGGGCAAGAAGGTCAATGTATGATCCTAATGAAATTGAGGAAGAACAACAAGAGAGGGACAAGAAAAATAAAATCAATACAAAGTTTCAAGGATTTGTGAAAGCGAGTAAGAGAGCTTATATGGGAGCAGCCTCATCTAAAATATTTCGAACTAGATTTTGATATACCATTTAGAGAGCTTGGTTTTCATGGAGTTCCTTTCAAAGCCTCTGCTTTTATTGTTCCTATGGTAAACTATTTGGTAGAGTTGGTGGAATTTCCTTTCTTAGTAATCACTATTAGTGAGATTGAGATTGTTAACCTTGAGAGAGTATGACTTGAGAAAAAGGCATTTGATATGGCTATTATTTTCAAAGACTTCAAGCGGATGTACTCGCGCATTGATTCCTCAATCTTCACTTGATGGCATCAAGGAATGGTTGAACTCCATGGATATAAAGTATTATGAAAGAAGAATGAACTTGAACTAGAGGCCAATTTTGAAGAGTATTACTTATGATCCAGATAAATTTTTGAAGATGGTGGTTGGGAATTTTTGAATATGGAAGCTAGTAATTCTGATTCTAATAATTCAAAAGAGTTAGATCAAGGATATGAACCCTCTGATGTAGAAGAGGAATCAAAATCATATTTCATGTAGCCACCATCAAGAGTGTTACAAGCCAACAAGATGGAGGGAATTCTTATATAAGGATAATTTTCATTGTTGCAGGTATCGACTTTAATGCCAACTACAATGGAAACATTGAAATTCCCTAGTAGTATTTATGTTAAGGAAATTTCCTTTAGATGCAAGGATTCAAAGCACATCAACCATGTGGTACAGATGATTAAATCCCATAGATGATCTGTAGCAATGAAAGAGTCTGAAATGGCGGAGAGAGCTACATTGGTGACTTAGGAGAAACTTCAACTTTCAAAAACAAAGCCAATTAGGCTAGCAAATGTGTGGATCAGGCCAACATTTGGTGGAAGAGGAAGAAAGATGACTGGAAATCTGGAGGCCCACCATACTAGATTTCGGTATTCAACCATGAGAGCAGAAGAGAGAGCTGATATCATGTATCAAATCATTAAGCATGCATTCTTCTAGCCAGCAGAGAAGGAGATGATTACTTTGCTTCATTTTCATTTGCATAACCATATCATGGCGTGGGAACCAAGAAGACCAAGGATGTATAGTTTTATGTGGAGGTAATGGATGTGGTCCAAGCTTTAGGAGGGGCAAGAAGGTCAATGTATGATCCTAATGAAATTGAGGAAGAATAGGAAGAGAGGGACATGAAAAATAAAATCAATACAAAGTTTCAAGGATTTGTGAAAGTTAGTAAGAGAGCTTATATGGGAGCAACCTCATCTAAAATATTTTGAACTAGAGTTTGATATACCATTTAGAGAGCTTGGTTTTCATGGAGTTCCTTTCAAAGCCTCTACTTTTATTGTTCCTACGGTAAACTGTTTGGTAGAGTTGGTGGAATTACCTTTCTTAGTAATTGCTATTAGTGAGATTGAGATTGTTAACCTTGAGAGAGTATGACTTGGGCAAAAGGAATTTGATATGGCTATTATTTTCAAAGACTTCAAGCGGGATGTACTCGACATTGACACCATTCCTCAATCTTCACTTGATGGCATCAAGGGATGGTTGAACTCCATGGATATAAAGTATTATGAAATCTTAATGAACTTGAACTGGCGGCCAATTTTGAAGAGTATTATTGATGATCTAGATAAATTTATTGAAGATGTTGGTTGGGAATTTTTAAATATGGAAGCTAGTGATTCTGATTCTGATAATTCAAAAGAGTCAAGTCAAGGATACAAACCCTCTGATGTAGAAGAGGAATCAAAATCAAATTTCATGTAGCCACCATCAAGAGTGTTACAAGCCAATTAACAAGACGAAGGGAATTCTTATATAAGGATAATTTTCATTGTTGCAGGTATCGACTTTAATGCCAACTACAATGGCAACATTGAAATTCCCTAGTAGTATTTATGTTAAGGAAATTTCCTTTAGATGCAAGGATTTAAATCACATCAACCATGTGATACAAATGATTAAATCCCAGAGACAGTCTGTAGCAATGAAAGAGTTAGAAAAGGTAGAGAGAGCTACATTGGTGACTCAGGAGAAACTTCAGCTTTCAAAAATAAAGTTGATTAGGTTGGAAGACATGTGGATCAGGCCAACATTTGGTGGAAGAGGAAGAAAGATGACTAGAACTCTAGAGGCCCACCATACTGGATTTCGATATTCAACCATGAGAGCAGAAGAGAGAGCTGATATCATGTATCAAAACATTAACCATGCATTCTTCCAGCCAGCGGAGAAGGAGATGATTACTTTGCTTCATTTTCATTTGCATAACCATATCATGGTGTGGGAACCAAGAAGACCAAGGATGTCCAGTTTTATGTGGAGGTAATGGATGTGGTCCAAACTTTAGGAGGGACAAGAAGGTCAATGTATGATCCTGATGAAATTGAGGAAGAACAATAAGAGAGGGACACGAAAAATAAAATCAATATAGAGTTTCAAGGATTTGTGAAAGTGAGTAAGAGAGCTTATATGGGAGCAGCCTCATCTAAAAGATTTTGAACTAGAGTTCGATATACCATTTAGAGAGCTTTCTTTTCATGGAGTTCCTTTCAAATCCTTTGCTTTTATTGTTCCTATGGTAAACTATTTGGTAGAGTTGGTGGAATTACCTTTCTTAGTAATCACTATTAGTGAGATTGAGATTGTTAACCTTGAGAGAGTATGACTTGGGAAAAAGACATTTGATATGGCTATTATTTTCAAAGACTTCAAGCGGGATGTACTCCGCATTGATTCCATTACTCAATCTTCCCTTGATGGAATCAAGGGATGGTTGAAAGCCATGGATATAAAGTATTATGAAAGCAGAATGAACTTGAACTAGCGGCCAATTTTGAAGAGTATTGCTGATGATCCAGATAAATTTATTGAAGATGTTGGTTGGGAATTTTTGAATATGGAAGCTAGTGATTGTGATTTTGATAATTTAGAAGAGTCAAATCAAGGATATAAACCCTCTGATGTAGAAGAGGAATCAAAATCAGATGAGGAAGGTTCAAAAGATGAATCTCTTGTGTCCAGTCAGAGGAGGAAGGTAAAACATGGGATGAATTAGAAGCCAAAGCCAAAAATGCATATAAGGAAAAAGGAGATGGGTCTCACAGTGAAGAGGAAAGGTGGCAATGAAAGGTAAAATCTACAGGGAAGTCTTGGGCACCTGATATTAGAGATTCGAGAGGAATGCCTTCCAAGAGGCATAAAGTCAGATGAATTGAGTTCATCTACATCCTTCTACTATTTATTCATGCACACAAACGGTCATCTTGTAATCATAAGATTTGAGCTCTATTTACTCATCCTATGCATCAATAAAAAACTCAACACAAGAGATGCAAATTGAAATATTAACACTACAATATCCAACTAAGTTATTGAAACTCGACTATTGATACCTCGTTCTCCATCTAGATTACAAAATTGTTCCACTTTTTGTTTTGTAACATATTATTTTCAAATTGCTTTGGATGGCGGCCATATTTCTCCTCCTGTCAAAACATGGCACATGGACTAGTTAAACTAATTACTATGCAATCATTTACTTTTTCCAACGAAAAAAAAAATATCATTTAACATATTAAATATACTTACAAATGTGTAGATCAAGGCCTATAAACCTTTCTAGCCATTGCAATGCGTGGCACAAAGTTTCTCAAGCCTAGCCTTGGAGGCCTTGTTCTGAAACATATACTAATTCAATTTAACTATGCACAAATAAAATTTAAATATCGTTTAATAAATTTGATATAATCTTATGAGAAAATTCAAATACTTGTGTACTCTCCTCACCGGACTTCCTCCATGCATCGGATTTCTCATATGCTTTTACAAGCTCTCTCCATACTTTCACACATACATCAATTGGCCTTTTTTTCTGCCTTAGTACGGGAGGGATCTTTTTAATCTTTTTTGTTTGGTTGCACCGAAATCTCTTGCAGTTTTGAGACATTCATAACTTTATCTTCTTTACAGACCAACTTGTGCCAAAATTAGTCTCCATGTCATGGATAACTACTTTTTTCAGGTGCATGGGTATCTTTGAGAATGGAAAATTTAGATGGTTTTTGAACTATTGAAGGCATGATTCCTTCAACCTATTCAAAAATGTTTTCCCAGCATCCGTCATTCAGAATTCCCCTAAAACCACCTCATATTATATCTTCATATTCTAGCTACCAATGCAAGATTGAAAACATGGCGTGGTGGAACTCTGTGTCCCAGGAGTGGAAGTCTCTGCTCCTGTTCCACATTCTTAGAGTTTACTGTCACTGATTTCTTCCTGGATCTTTTGCTCGATCCAGGACTGGTTGGGGAATCAATTGATTCCCTTTGACACAATTGATTTGTTTGCAATGTTTGAGGGGCGTTAATAGATTGTTTTTCTATTCATCTGGCAAGTGTTGTCCAGTCCACATTAACCAATTTGTTCACTGCCTCTACCCCTAATATGGAAGCTAATTCCTCTTTATCTTTCTCAGTCTCATGTCCTTATATATATATATTTAAATTATATTTCTTCTTTTAAATTTAGAAATAAAAAACAAAATTGTAAAATTCAAAGAAACAATGGACATATTAACAAATCTATAAATTGACAATGAATTACCTCATTGTGGCTAGAGTTTGTTGTCAATGCTCGCTTCTCTCCATGGCTTGAAATTTTGAGCTGACCTAGGGAAAATTATTTTCGTCTAGTCTGTGGAGGCAAACAAAGTACACACTGTCAGGTATGAAAGTTTTGTTTTGTGGGAAAATATGTTCGTTGGGTTTGCTTAGTGTTGATAACCTAGGGAAAATATGTTCACTTGATTTGCTTAGTGTTGATAACCTTATCATGAAAACTCTTTCATAATGCAATCTTGCACAAATTTTTCATGGCATCGGTGACTATGGCGCGACTGGGAAAAACCAAGTTGTTTCTGTGTTTATTTTCAGTAGTTGCTCAATAGTGACCAACCCAATTCCCAGATTTGTCAAGCAGTTCACTATTTCCTTGATACCCAGGTTAGGGAAAGAATACATAGGCATCCTCACTTCGTGCTATAATATTTTGAGCCAAAGCTCAAATGGGTAGGGTAATTTTTTTGTGGGTTTCTCAAAGGTTTTATAATTTATAATGATGGGACAATTTAGAGGTTGCCTAGACTAGTTAGGCCACAAACCAATAAAAAATCATGAATTCAAATGCAATACAAAGAGTAGTAAACAATCACGAATCCAAGCAAGAAAAAAAATTTGTAACCTTACCTATGGTGTCCCAAACTAAATTGAATTTCTCATAAAAATTCAACTTAAAGGTTGACAATCTACACAAGTTATTTGAGGAGGAGAATATCAACAAGACAACTAGTTTTTTGGTCAAAATTCATAAAAGAAGGTCCAACATAGAAAAGAGTTTGGATATTCCTTAGCCTTTTGGTTCTCGGTCCCTTAGGCCGCTTGGTATCATGGACATCATTAAAATCTCTCATTCATTCATAGAGTTGTTGGGAGCACCCTGCTCTCTTCCTTCATGCAATGCTTTTCACTTTTTTGTCGTTTGATTTCTTCCTTCACATGGGAAAGTTTTAAATTTTTTATTTTGATTCATTAGTCGTGCTTTAGTCAACGTTAGTTAATGCCAAATTTAACACTGACTTTTGGCCATTAATGTAATTTGTTTGGGACGTATAAGGCGGCGTCAAGTGTGCCTAATTTAGCACCTATCATTGTTGTATAGTGACTATTTTCATTGTTGTGTATCACAAGACTTAGAGTGTTGGAAATAATTCCAACTCCTACCTTATTTTTGTGACCACCGTTGTCTCGTGGCTCCTTCATCAACTTAGTGTGGTAGAGCAGTTTTTATGCAATGTGCTTCATCCTTCTTGGCGGTAGTACGGTGAAAGCTTTTGTGGTGGCATGCGAGTCTTCCTTCTATTCCCGACGGTGTTGTGGTGACTCATGTAGTCCCACAAGTCTTCTACCATTGGCGTACAATAGTACGATAACCACTGCTGTCTCGTGGCTACTTCACCAGCTCGGTGTGGTAGAGCGGTTTTTACCGCGGTCTTGCAAGTTACTTTTTCCTTCTCGGTGGTAGTGTGGTGAGAGCTTCTGTGGTGACATTTTTATTCATAGAGGAGGCCTTGGAGAGAGGACATGGACGACTTAGAAATACTAAATCGCTGAGAGGAAAATGGGTGGAAATAGATGAGACAACGGAATCTGCAGATACAAAAGAGGTAAGAAGAGCAAGCAACCTCAACCAAAGGAGGAATGTGTTTATGAATTCACAAATGCTACAACGTAGAGGAGATAAAGTCATTTTTTTGTCCATGAAGCCTCTGAGGTCAAACTTATTGGTATTCTATGATCAAGGGAAAAGTTTGAAAATTAGGATAGCCAAAACATGATATCAATATGTCAAATATATGACTAAAGTGAGGTTCTGTGTTGGATAGCATATTCGTTGAAATGATATAATTGGTGTACTAAACATTATTTACTATGTTGTGTATTATAGGGGTGAGACGAGGCCATGGTGACAGATCATGTCATATCAAATGAGGACACAATAGATGAAGTGGGACGTCAAGTACTCAAATTTTGACTTAACTTAGGAAAACATGATTTGATGGTATTTTGTGATACGTCCATCTTTTTTCATAGTATTATTGAAATTTATAATGTATTATCCAATCTTGACATAAATTAATGCATGTTGTTGATAATTTTAGATGGAGATTGGAGCAAATGCAAAGCCTAAGTGTTCAACTAGCAAAAGAACAAGATATGTACGTGGACATGGACCTAAAACTGTTAAATCACATAGAAGACAGTGGGTGGAAGAGGATATGAAAATGGATATTGTAAACACAACAAATGATTGCACTGAAGAAGAGGTAGGTCAGGACTATAGTACATGGGATGAATACTTTGAGAAAATTATTGTTTGTGGATGTTCTGTACATGTCATGGAAAGAAACAATTCAAACGAGTGATTGTACAAAGACATTACATATATGATGAGCTTCCAGTCAGTAGTATGCCTCCTATAATCAATTCAAATCCAATAGGAATTGTGGTGAGGAATTTTCCAATTTGATATAAATAACATGTATACTTCGTTTAAACATTGTTTTATATTATTTAAATAACTATTTTTTTCTTAATGGATACTTGCAGGATAAAGTTCTTGGTTTAAAGCTTCCTAGATCACCTACTTCTAGCCTAGAGGGAAATGATCATTTATCAAATGATACATCTAACAAAAATATGTGCCAATATACCAGCTCAAAAGATGAGGAATTGACGAAAATTTGTAATAGAACAAGAATCGATGTGAAGATGCATAATCTGCTTAAAGATAAGGGGAAGGTGGACTACATACCCTATGAGAATGAATGTGATGGAGATGATGACTTGCCCCTAAGTTTGAGATCAATTGACAAAGAGACATTTGATCGTCGACTATATTGCGCTTGGCCTAGTGATCAACAACTACCTAGAGTGTACGAGGTGTTTCAATTTTGGGGATACAGCTACATGATACGACCCTCCAATGTACATGTGGGATCCAAACATAGAAATGATTCAAAACAAACCACTAGGAGATTAATGCCATATTATGGTCCATCATATTATAGTGGTGAATGGAGAAGGATAGTAGAATATAAGCCTAGCATGTTAGCATATGGTCTAAATTTGAATATGTATACACATCGTCTCCACTTGGAAAATGGAAAATAAATGAATAGAGGTCATCTTATGTATATATATGGATGTGCATACACACACAAAAATATTGCAGGATTTATAAATAGTAGTAAGGGAAGGGACCCTAATGTAAGACCGAATTGTCAATTTCTTAAGGTTATAAATGATAAAGATGGAGATATGGAAAGAGAGGTTGATAGATTGATAATGGTTGAGGCTATTATGGACCTTACCATTGGGGATGAGTTATTGATTGATTACCCCTTCTTAAAACACACTCTTGTGTGAAAGAAGAGGGAAGAACAAGGTCTCCCTAAGGATGTTCTTAAGGGTAGAAAACCAAAGAATAATAAATGAGTGTGGACTGATGTTTTATAAACTATGTTGTCAAAATTGTGTTTTATAGCAATTATTGTATAAAAAAGGTAGTCTATAAAATAATATTCCATTATTCAATTGATGTATATATGTTCATACAATTTATGTAATGTCTAATATATGTATGTCATTCATGTGCAGTTATTCTTCTATGAAGATATTTTGGACCCAAAATCGATATTTGTCATACATTATGATCCAAGATTAAGGCATGTATTTAATGATGCATTAGTGGATACTGAGCAAAACAATGATGGCCAACAAAATGAGAGAGAGGGATTAGAGAAAATCAAAGAAATTGACATCCATGATGATGTTGAAGATGGTTATGTTCAGACACAAGAAGATAACAATCCAGAGTTAGATGATGTTATGGAAGACAACAATATGGATGGTATAGAAAATGATGATCCAAATACATCTAGTAACAATATAGATGGTCTACAGTCAAATTTCAATGATGATGAAGATGATGCAGGTTAAGATGAGGATGATGATAATATTAAATACTTGAAAGAACATATGAACATTGACAATGATACACTGGATGACATTGTAGCAAATAATAATGTTAATGACCAAGACTTCTAAATTTTCAAAATTATTTGCAATCCATGTTTAAAAAAGGATGATTCTTATGGCCTAAACTTTGAAATGCTTCAGTAATATTATGTTGTACTTGGACAATTGAAAACCTGTTTTATTCTCCTAGCAAGCTTTTTTATTTTCCATTATAATTCTAGACCAAACAACATTTGCGGGGATGGCCTTTTACACCAATCTTAATTTGTATGAAGTTCACGAACCTGTTGTCAAGCAGTAAATTCCTTTCATAGACAGGAAATGTAAAGGCTTCATTTAAGAAAAGATAAGTAGTCTCTTTCTGAGGGTAATCCACATGCAAAAAGTAAAAAGCACATAAAAAAACAATTGTACAATAGAAAATCATATTCAATGAATTATGTCTTATTTCACTTGCACACTTATCTGAAAGACATAGGGTATTCACCATACATTTCCCTTGGCAAAGCAGGCACATTTTTTCATTTATTTTTATTGTATATCTCAGAAGTGAAATTGTTGTTACATAATGATGCACTGAGAAAAAAATATATACAAAAAATGTATAGAAAATGTTTGAAATTTAACATGCAACCTATTGTGTTGTGCTGAAAGGAACCAAGATTAACTGGGACAAGAAATAAAAACAAAATTTTGATGTTTGTACTTAAAAGTGAACATGATATGAAAAGTGTGGACAATGATGGTGTTGAAATTGAAAACCCTAATTCTCATGATATTATTGTTTTATGTCATTTGAGATAAAGAGCACATAAAATTTTATATACATAGAAAATGGAGATTTGAAACTAGTAGAATAAAAATGTAAACACTGTAAGATTTTTCCTTAAACAATAATTCACATACTCACTTACAAAAAAGGGTGAAGCATTTTTTATTCAAACTCTATTTTATTTAATAGACATAACAGTAAAAGAATATTTATAAGTACAAGAATATATACAGTGTTTCATAGAAAATAAGGAATGTTTCATAGAATATACAAGTACAAGAATATATCATCATCATCATATCCTTAATTAATACCTATTGCAATATCCTTAAATTTTTTAATCTTTGGTATGAATTGTTGGTAGAAAAAATAGGATTACTTGGATGCTTCTTCCATTCATTTTGTATCAACATATGTTTGTGAAGACACAAAAGTTAATAAAATATTAATGCACATAACTCACAATTATTTAAATAAGCAACTTTGTTAACTTTATTATTTTTAAATAGTTTCCTTTTTTATGTTGAACATGTAACAAGGCAAAATAAGCTCAAATTTTCAAAAAAATTAGTAGCTCTACCAAAATCCACAATAAATGCTTTACTGTATCAGCATATTCATTCACATAAGCACAATATTGAGGCTCAATAACTAATATTCATTCAAATATAAGAAGAAATAAGTATGAAAAAAATAAGAAAAATACAGAATGATAACACAGTCATGGAGAATCTATGATAATAAGATGTTATCCATTATATTGCTTCAATTGATATATATTAATAACAAAAGTCTTCAAAATGGAAATGATATATGATGATGATAATTTAAAATTAGGCCTTGGTCTCCTATTTATATAGAAAGCAACAAGCTACATGCCTTTTACAAAAAGAAACGACCTTTCATAACTACTTCTTTTACTAACAACTATTTAATTAGCATAATTAAGGAAATAACAAGACTTAAATACATTTTGACATATGGTTCCATTATTCAATGTAGAAGACCTATGATCATTGATCTGGCAAAGTCTTCCTCTCCATGATGAATGTCCAAATGATCTCGCCTTAGCGTCCTATTCTTCTGAAACCAAATACTTTTCCTCCCACTGATACACCGTAAAATCTGATGGCCACTTATATTCCTAGATCTTTTGCATGTTTGCGAGATGAGTTTTCCATCAACTATCTAGTAATTCCTTTGTATCATTGACAAAATTTAGGTATCCCGCAAGATTGGTATCATCATCCTCCTATATATGAGTTACACACTTATGAACAACCTGACTGAATTCTTTCTTCCACTTATCTAAGTCCTCAAACTAATCACCATCTCTCATGATTGTAGGTATATACCATTGTTTGCAGGTATGGAATAAATCCATTCGTGTTACAATCTTTTTATCAAACCCTTGTACATACTGAAATTCATCAATAATCATTTTCACAGTTTATTCAGTTGGCTTTACTATTGTGGGTGCATCAGGACTTCTTTGTAGAAATTTTCATAACTTAGCTAAAGTGTGGTAAATAGGCTACCACCTTTTGAACAATGGATCTAATACAAGCATATGTGTCTTTATTTGATCCATTTCATGCTGAAGTGTTTTATAACTATCATGCACATTCTCCAGTTTATCCATAACTGATTTTACACTGTGCTCAAGAATCTTTTCCATAACGTCACAAATTTGTCTTTTCACTTCATCTTGGGTTTGATTGCTGGCCTTCTTTACATCATCCACTTCCTTCTTTGGAGATTTTACCTGTTCTGTAGAAATGTTTTTCACAATATCCATTGGAGCAATAGGAGGCCTGTATAACACCATCTCCTTGCTTTGTGAGGGTCCTGCTCCTGATCTTAACTGTTCTTTCAATTTGACATTCTCCATGAACAGTTTATTAAATTCATCATTTAGGAACCTTTGTTCCTTTTCATACTCCTTCAATCTATCTTCTAATCCCTTAATAGTTGCTCGAGTGAACATGGTCGAATGCATGGTCATTGTTGCTGCCTCCAAAGGGGTGGTATCTTGTATTGTCCTACCATCGCTGCCCCTTTCATCCCTTGAATTACATCCAATAATTTTGGCTTCTGTGTATTTTTCTGTTTGATCCATATGGCTAGGGTTTCAATCTTTGGGTTATACCCAATTCCACTCACACCTTTATTGGAGTCAAAGTCTACAACTAGCATTGGATCTTCCTGAGCTCGTACTTGATCAAGCAAATTTTTTTTCTTTAATTCCAATCTAGGGAAAATGAGCATATTTCTCTTCAAGATCATTTCTCTAGCCTTCTGGGGGCTAATGTCAATGTTGTCAACTCTTAATTCCTGGAAAGTCTATGCTACCATTTCATTTTTCTCTGATTCTTCAATTCCTACTTCAGTTGATTCCATCCTCTCTTGAAATTATTTTATCTTCATCTTCATCTAGAAATCCTTAAACTCGGGAGTCTTAATGAATTCATCATCTTCTATGAATCTCCTGGCTACAATTTCCCTTTCATCTTCATGTACCTATGTACTTTTTTTTTCTACATCAACCATCCTTTCCTCATGTTTATGGGCACTAGTCTCAAGGATGGGTTGATCAACTTCAATATCACCTTTCAATGATTGCAGTACTGTAGCCACTTCCTCAATATTGCCACCTCTTCAGTATCCTCATAAGGTACTAATTGTTCAATGCTTCCTATCTTCTATCTTTTGGGAGGTAATTGCTCCATGGGAGGCTCAAAGGTTTCACTTGGGGTATGCTCTGTAGTTGTACCACTATGATGTTCTTTGAGATACGCCTCCTTCTTTCTGTACAAGTCTTCAAATCTACCAATTAACAATTCTATCCTCTTAATGGGGTCCTTTTCCTCAACAAAGTATCCTAGGAAATCCTTGGACCTCTGCTTCGTCCTTTCTTCAACCTTCTTTATATATTCCCATTTTTTCCTTCTATTAAGTACATGATTATAAGTAATGCAATTGCTTATGACATCTTCAAAATCTACTTGGTGTGGCACTCTCATTTTGGTAAGATTGTGCCTTATGTTGTTCATATGATTTTTAGGGTCAAAGGCTCTTTCTTTTCCAGATTTCAATGCATATCTTGTCTTCAAATAATACTATAACTCCTCTAGTGTGTTTGAGCCTATAGTCCAATCTTTACACTTGGTTTGGTTTGGTAGGAAAGTGCCTTTCTTCTGCTTGTGCATTACATCTTTCTCCATCCACGTCATTTGCCACATAAATTCAAGAAATGCTAATTTGAGGGGCATAAATTTTGGAAATATGTGTGGAGCAATAGGGCATCCATAAACTCTTATTATTGTAACTTCCGAGAGGAAGAACCAATCTCCAAAATTGTGTGTATGACCCTGCTCTGGTCTTAAAACCAAAGGTCTCACTAGTTGCAACATTTTTGTTGACAATCTTGGTATTGCATACCTAAGAACTTGAAGGATTCTATGTACAAAGTCTTCATAGAATACAACAAATCTTGAATTCTTGCACCGACTATCCCAAATATAGCACCATTTCTAGACAGGTGTGGGATTTCCTTGCTCATCTACTATAGCCAAGTCCATTATTTTAGTCCAATGGTCCCTATTCTGGTACAATACCAGATGACACAGTAGGGAATAGTGTCTAAATGTAATCAGTGATCTATCCTTTATAACTTGGGAGAATTCATCATCTAACGCCTTCTCAAGATATGAAGCAAAGTCATATTCAATATTAGTTTTAGAGTTTTGAATTCTCATGACCATCATCATTATGCCTATTGGAATTTTATCTTGAGCATCTATCCCCAACACTTGGCAAAGAGCTAAATATGTATTCACAAAGTAATACTGAAATTTTGTCACATTAAATGGTTCATTAGTGGTAGTAGAGATGGGGAATGTTCTGTTACCAATGCCTCTTTTCATATATAGGGGTACCTCATCACTTCTATAAGTCTCTTTTAATCTAGCATAATCCTCCTCACTTTTCTATAGGTTTATCTTGGTCAGAGCCTGCTTGTTTAAGCCAAAATACTCAATGATGGCTTTTCTGGTTACTTCTACCAATACTGTGTTGTTTGGAAACCTTATTGTTTTGGTAGCTGAGTGATAGTGTTTGACTAGCAGTCTGATAAATTCTACATCAACAAACACATTTGGGACAATCAACCTTGCTATATCCAACATCCAAGCATTTGACACTGGAATCTCCTTATTTATCTTACTATAAAAATACAAAAATAGGTCCCATCCAGATTTGGAAATGAGGGCATCCCTACAACTTTGTGCGGTATCCATGAGAAACTTCTTATTACCCTCTTTAGTAGACCCTGGAAGTATATCTAATATGGACTGATGGAGTGGTCTCTTCTTTACTTTAGGTTCTTCATCTTTAATTTTAGGCTGACTTTCTTTTACTTCTAATTGTTTTCTTTTAGGAGGCATGTTTCAATTTTCTCTACTATGGCTTTAGATGACAAAACCTTGAAATATTTTTTATATTAATAGAGCTCTTTCAGAGAGTTTTCGTGCACTTACCCGAGTATTTCACGCTTGCAGGACTTCTTCTCGTATCCTTAGCTCCTTCCACACTAGTGCACTACAATTGAGTGCGATATTGGGAAAAATCACTTATCTTTAGATGGTGCGGTATTCAGTCATATTAGTTATGGCAACCCTTAATAATTTAATAGCATTTAATTTTGGAAACTGATGTGATTTGTTGTAAATTGTAATGATGCCATTTTTACCACACTACCGCCTTGCTCAAGGCTTCTTGTTGTGGGGTTGTGATGTGTACCACTCTACCGCATGTGTTGCTCACCTTCCCAGTGGTATAGTGGTGTATGCTTTTGATCATTACTTGAAGAGTGCCGATGAGACAATCTTATTTGTCTTACCAATATCTTAATGTCTCATTGACATTAGATCTTATGTTCCTTTGATGTTGGTTGCCAGTGTCGATGAGACAAGTTAATATCTCTTGCTGATATGCCACTGGCTCATCGATATTTTCCTTCGATGGTATTTCTTTATATATCAGTATAACTTTTCCATGTTGGGGAGACTTGTGATTATCGTTGTGGTATATTAGTGTTTTTCCCTTCCCTTCTATTGTTTACCACACTACTACCTTGCTCAAAGCTTCTTGCTGCAGGGTTGCGGTGTATACCGCTCTACCACATATGTTGCTCGCCTTTCCAATGGTATAATGGTGTATTCTTTTGATCATTACTTGAAGAGTGTTGATGAGACAATCTTATTTGTCTTACCGATATCTCAATGTCTCATCGACATTACTTCGTTATATCCAAGAGTTGTGTTTCGCCAAGCACTTGTAGATATACCTTGTCGATGTGACATAAGTGATTCTCTCCTCGATATGCCCGTATCTTGTTGACATTTCACTATTTTACATCATCGATGAGAAATATAAATAAGTCTCTTCGACATAGGGGTGTCGAAACTGACACTAAACCCAAAGCTAAACTCAAAGCTAAATTCGAAGCTAAAAGTGATGCTACACTCGAAGCTAATATCGGCGCTAAAGATGACGTTATTTTAGGCACTAATTAGAGCCTAAATTAGTGTCGACTTGTATTGATCAACATAATAAATGCCAAAAATTGCGCCATCCCGATAAATAGCACCGACGTTTTCAAAAAGTTGCCAAAGAATACATTAAAACAGTGGGTGGAAGCAAAAAATGGAGCAAAAAGTGGAGCAAATCACAGGGATTTGTTGTAGTGTTTGGAGAGAGGGAGAGAGAGGGAGAGAGAGAGAGAGACGGAGGGGTGAGGGAGAGACCTTAGAGAGAGACAAAGAGTGTGTGTGTGTTCTCTAGTTAGGGTGGGAGGGAGATACTTAAGAAGAGGGGAAGGGGTTGGGAGGGAGAGACCTAAGAGAGAGAGAGAGAGAGTGTGTGTGTGTGTGTGTTCTCTCATTAGGGTGGGAGGGACATACCTAAGAGAGGGAGAAGGAACCTAGGAGGGAGAGACCTGAGAGAGAGAGAGATAGAGGGAGTGAGAGATATACCTAAGAGAGAGGGGGGGTGGGAGGGATAGACCTGAGAGAGAGGGGGTTGGACCTAAAGCCTAAGCCATAAATCATAAAGCCTAAACCCTAAATACTAAACCATAAACCATAAACCATAAATCCTAAACTAAAGAGAGAGAGATGGGGGGGAGAGAGAGTGTGAGAGAGAGAAACAAAAAGGGAAGGAGGAAGGTTGGGAGATTAAGAGACAAGGAGAGAGGGAGGGGGAGTGAGAGGGAATGAGGGAGGGAGAGGTAGAGATGGAGAGAGGTAGAGAGAAGTATATAGGGAAGGAGAGATAGAGAGGGGGAGGAGGGAGGGAGAGAGATAGAGAGAAGTAGAGAGAGGAGGAGGGAGGGATAGAGGGAGAGAGAAGTGTGATAAAGATAATGAGAGAGAGAGGATGGAAGGAGGAAGGTGGAGAGATTGAGAGAGAGAGGAGGGAGGGTGAGAGATAGGCAGAGAGGGATAGGTTTGATAGAGAGAAGTAGAGAGGGAAGGTGGTTGGGATGAAGGAAGAGAGAGAGAGAGGAGGGAGGGAGAGAGAGAGAGGTAGAGAGGGATAGGTTAGATAGAGTGAAGTAGAGAGGGAAGGGAGTGGGAGGAAGGAAGAGATAGAGAGAGGGGGAGATAGTCTAGAAAATTAGAGAGAGAAGGAGGGAAGGAGGAAAGAAGGGAGGGATGGAGGGGGAGAGAGAGGTTAGATAGATAGAAGTATAGAGGTAAGGAAAGAGTGAGAAAGAGGTCTAGAGAATAAGGGATAAAAAATGAGTGAGGTAGAGAGAGAAAGATGATACAACTTGTTGATTACTGAAATTTGACCTCCTGATTACTAAAATTTGGCATGCTGATTACTGAAATTTGACTAAGTTTGAAATTTTTGAGATCTTCCACAATCTAGAATTTACATTATAACTCCTAGAAATCTGAAACCACTCTCAAACATCCTGCCTATATACATGAAATATAACTTAAAGTATAAGAAAGTAAACATCAATATGTAAATGTCAACTTATACTTAAATGTTTATTTCATGTATATAGTTTCCCTGAAAGATAACAAGAAGAAAGAGACAAGAAAAAGAGAAGAAATTTTTTCAATGTAGACCAAAATGCGAGAGTGTTATAACGCGCTCGCGTTTTGGAAATGTTTTCTTGATTTCAAAAAATGCGCATTTTTTTAACTCAAAATGTGCACTTTTTTTGAAATTTAAACCATAATGCGAGCGCGTTATAACACGCTTGTGTTATGGCTTGGTAATGAAAATTCCTAGGCTTGGTCATTACCAAGCCATAACGCGAGTGTGCTTTACTATAACATGCTTGTGTTTTCACTATTTTGGGATGAATAAGTAAATTGGCCACAAATTTGCTACCCATCTTCATGCACCTTCCCTTGTAACATTTATCAATTTTGTACTAACTACTATTAGTTAATATATCACACCTTATAAATTAGGGTTTTATGGGTTGCGCATAGGGTGGGATCTTACATCCCTCTCCCCTTAGCTTGGACTTCCTCCTGGAAGTCACTAAGGTTCTAGTACATAGTTCCCACATAATATTATATCATTGTTGAAGGTAAATCTTATTCTCTATTTTCAATGAAATTGTTTCTCCTAGTTCATATGAAATAGTTTCCTCACAACCTTTCTTATTAAGAGGGAAATACAAATTATACAATAGTACCTTCTCTTTCCCTCTAAGTAATCTTGAAAAATATCAATATTAATCACATGTTCCTTCGTTATTATCATCTTCACATAGAGCAGGAGTACAACCAAGTATGCAATATTAACCTTCTAGGCTTGTATTATTTGTGACAATTTTCTAATCATTAATAGGCCTTGCACATAATTTGTATATCTAGATTAAGGAATTACTTCTCTACTAACATGATCCTGTATCTTATCACCTTTGAAGATAACCTTAAATTCCTCTCCTTTAGTCACTAACCACATTAATCCACTACTATCAACTGATTACTTATTCGAGCATACCTCTACACTATTCATAACACCATGTGCAAACAATAGGATTTTTCAGGATGAATGGACCCAATTATCTCTTAACCATGTATAATCACATCATCATAGCTTTTATCATGTGAAATATTGTATATATTTAAATCCATTGTACTAACAACTGCCTAACCATAGAGCCATGTAACCATGCATTTGAGTAAGATAAGTGATATAGAACAAAGTACTGAGTATCATATGTGCCATATAACCAAGTAACTAAGTATCTTAGGTGTCTTAGAACCAAGTAATTGATTACCATATGTGCCATAGAACCAAGTAATTGAGTACCATAGGTGCCATAGAACCAAGTAACTAAGTATCATAAGTGCCATAGAACCAAGTAACTGAGTACCATATGTGCCATAAAACCAAGTAATTGTTAGGAAAGATGGTCTCAAGGCCCTTCTCTAAGGACCCCTCCATACATTTCCTAGTACCTTCCCCTTGTTTGTGTAAGGGGGCTAGCCTTCAAAAGAAAGGTACAAAATAAATACACGCATAAAACTAGGGGGAATGGATTACGACCATCCCATATCGGTCCCATTTGCAACCCCCATTATCACAAAAATAATTCCCCAACACATCTACTCCCCCATACGACCTATCAGGGACCCCTCTTGGATATGGCAATTTACAATAGTCACATTATGACATATTTTTGCCAATAGTTGAAAACAATAAGAAAACCTCAAACCAACAATTTTAAACTTATAAAGAAAATTTTCAAGAATTTTTCTCAATTACATAATAAAGAAAAATTCAAAAGTGACCACATCAAGAAAATCTCAATTGAAATAAACTAAACAAGTCCTTGAGGCAAGAAGAACTAACAGAACATTTAAAATGGTCAAATAACATAAAAGTAAAACTTTACACTATTGGTATAATTCAAACAAAACACAAAAAGAGTCATCATTAAAATGAAATAAAATAATAATATCAATAACTCACATTTTATTAACAATTGTACATTACGAACACCATGTGGCTTTGCTAAGCCACCTAGAGGGAGGAGGGGAATAGTGGTTCTCTAACCACATAATAGCATGCAATAAAAGGGTGGTCCCTAACCACATGAATATAATAGTGCACCGTAACATGGTGGACTCATCCACAAGTATGGTGGTTCTCTAACCACATAAATATCATAGCTTGAAATAAAAGGGGTGGTCCCTAACCACATGAATAATGCATAGTATCAGGGTGGAATCCTCCAAGAAAGAATATCTAAATAATATGGTTACCATCAAGTATAGGTCCCACATAAACTGGGACATGTTAAGGAAACAACCCTTGATTCATTGTATCTGAAATCTCTATATAGGAACACCATCTAATGTATGAAATACAAATTTAAATGGATACTTGAAAAAAAAATCACAATATTCCTACCCTTAGCTATCATTGAGATGTCTTGGTTATTCATTGATCTATTGCCATAGTAATGTTGTGGCATTCTAATGTCCTCACTATATTACTTATCCCAAGTATTGAAGATTGTTTATCTATATACTTTTATATTGTACCATGTGCTAGTGTTAGGAGATGCTCTCCCAATTTTCTCTTAAGAATTTCCATTTTCTCATCTCCATGTTTTGTAATCCAAAACACCTTGATTTTCTTCACCCACAATTTATGAAGGGTAAAATATGTGAATCACACATGACGTCCACTCCCCTTACTCCAATTTGGATACCCTAACTACAAATAGAGGTGTAACCCAAGTTTTACTAATTCTTTTCCCACATCTCACACATATAATTTTATTAGTGAGATACCCATACTTAGCTTACTTATGATAAGGTTATTTTTCACATAATCATGTCCATATCTACTGGCTTCACATTTTTTTTCTCTTTCTGAAATATTATAAACTATTGGTTTACCTAGGACACCTTTCTCTAGAGTTTCCACAGTATTTTCCATGTTATGCTATGCAAGTACAACATAAAAAACTTTATCTTTACAAGGTTTATTCATTTTTAGCTAAATAAGAGGTTCATTTTTATCATGTTCTTGGTCTATATGTTTTCAAATCTACGCAATTTTCTAGTTTGACTTTTTAACTTTCTTCCTAGGAAGTGGTCTACTAATTGCCCCATGCTTTCTTGTTTCTCCATGTTTCTCTTTTTTTTTTGTCACTAATTTTGTTCAACAAAATAGTTTTTAGATTCCAACTAGGTTTTTTAATTTGGTTCTCAACATGATCAGGTTTGCTACTTTTCAAGTTTTCTAAATAAGTTACCATGTAACCCAAAATTGCACCATGCATTAGGAATTCCAAGTTTCAAGTATATTTTAGTTAATAGTTTGCATAACATAATAATGCATGGAATAAATTATAATAGTGTCTAAACCCCAAAGCTAATCATCATCACTAATTCTTAAGTGTATATAAAGAAGCAACATTTCTATATCTAGTATAAAATAATTTAGTACATTCTACATTTATCTTGCTACATTCCATGCCTCCATAAGTCAACCAATCATACATGAGAAGTACAGTTTTCTAAGTAAGATTATATCTATAACTACATCTTGACTCTTATAATGAACACACACAAGTAGTTCTATAGTTCTATTTTAATAGTTTTCAAAATAGCTATTCAAGGTACAATTTTTACACGATATTTTCATAATACATCTAATACCTTTTTCACATGCTCAAATGAATTCTCAAACAATTATAATTCAAAAAACCCCATTTTTGTTTATCACAAAGGTTTGCAGTGGGAAGGTTAAATATTCAAAAAGGAGCTTTAACTCTACATAGACATATTTCGATTTGCAAAAGACTCAAAAAACCCCTATAGGTTCTATTGTTTAGTCAAAGTGGCATAAAGCTTACCCTCTTTACCTATATTGTATCCTTATATCAAATAGATAGTCTTTACCTTTTATTTTTATTTATTTTTAATGTAATTGGACCATTTTCCACTAGGTGGATGCATCAAATGTTACAATTATTACTAAGTAGGTGCATTTGTTAGTATCAAATGTTTAAGCATGGTTTAGGTTTCTTACGTGATACAAAATATCTAACCTTTATGCTATCCATGTTTCTAAGTGTTTTGAAAGTTCGAGGAGCTTATACTATGTTAGTCATATGTTTTCTAATTGTTTGAAATCTAAATATTGTTTCACCTTGGTCAACTTATTTTGTTTACACATTAGTACTATCTCATGAAACATTGTTTCATATTTGGTCAGGGTTTGAAGTCATAGGTCAACATGAAAGGAATTTATAATAATATTTCTCATTAATGATATTGACGCTTTTCTAAATAATCACGTTGTTTCTCCATATTGACTATATGGTTTTGGTTTGGTGTGTGCAAGAGGGTATTACTTCTAATCACATCATTTAACAAGTATAAGGCATCTAATAGAATATATGAAGTAGGTGATTTTAACCATCCTCAATCAATTTCAAGTCCTTCAAGAGAATAAAATATAATTAAGTCTTACAAGGAGTTTCACATGTTGCTAATATACACAATCGTTGAGACTCGTCTTATTCCTAGAGTACCCAGTGTTGCAACCTAACTCCGATACCAAATGTCATGCCCACATTTTTAATGTGGAACAAACACAAATACATTTTTTTTTTTTAATTCATAAGATCTAAATAACTATATGTTCCAATAGATAAATATCACCATTTGGGTTCCATAGTTGCTTGATTTTAAAACCTTGTTATTGTCATAAGGAGGTAGCTTTATATTAATGGTATACCAAATGTAATGCCCTAAAATTTTGCACGAAGGGGAAAAACACAACCATCATTTTTTAATAAAGCTCTAAAATGCTAACAACTGTTAACTATGTTTGCGCATGAAACACACTATATGCATCGGATGAAGTTTCTCATGCAAATCCACCATTGGCACGTCACCCAAGACCAGGGTGAGGGAGATAAACGACTTCGGGTGCATGGAGTCCATCGCGCATGTTGGCAGTCTCAAATTTCCCAACTATGAGATGCCCATTTCAAAATTTTCCCTCTGCACTTTCAGAAGTGCACCTGAGAAATTTGCCTAAGTGACCTACTTTAGAGGGTCATATTCTAGAGCCTATTGATTTCCAAGCAAAATCCCTTTGCAAGCACATTCATGTGTCCTATGTGAGTAGGCATGCCAATTTTCAGCTTCTCACGATAAGTTTTGTCAGAGTTTCAAAAAGTGAAGCTCGGTTTTGTCACATTTCTGTTGTTTGCAAATGTTCAATTTCGTAAAGTAGCCTCCTGTTTGAGCTTGCATTTTGCAACCGGATAATCATCATGTCAAAATGATTGTATTTCTACATTCTCCATGCCAAGATGATCTCACATGTCAGTTTTCAGGGTTGTATGAGTTGATTTGCTATTTTTAGCAGATCAAAACCAAATGGAATTTCTTCAATTTTGCATCTGCATTCCTGACAGCCTTTCTGAAAGGTCAACTCTGACCCTAAATAACTTTTGATGAATGATGATTCATGGAAATTCCTCTTGCACACGTACTCAGTGCACCAAAATGATCCACTGTGTCCAGTGGCAGCTCACTCGGAGTTGTTTTGATATTTTTGCAACAAGGTGATCTCTTGAGTTTTAACTGGTTTTGAACAGCTACATTTGCAGAAAAGTCTAAGAGGGCAACTTTGCCAGTTAATAACTTTTACCTTGTGATTGATTTCTCTGATATGTCGTTTGCATTGCATTCTCTGGACCAATGTTTGCATGTTTGCAAGCTTTTATGTCTCTAGGAGGTCATTTGCCTAGTTTCCCAGGCCGATTCCAGAGCCAACTCGGCCATTTTCAATCATTCTGCAAAAGTGCCTGAAAGCAATTTTTAATTAGAACCCACTTCACGTTTTCACGCCAGATTCATTCAAAAGCATCCTCAAGTCAATTTGAGCATAAAAGTTGTTTCAAAACAAAACAAAAATTAGCCGGGCCCACATGGGACTCGACATGCTCTTGCTAAAGGACACTTCGGGGTGAAAGGCATGCATTTCAGAAGGATTACTTCATCAGAGGGTTGCCATTTTCCATCATCTCAAACTTCTTCCATTTATTCATTGACTATGGCGTTTCATTTGACTTACCATTGGATATGGCATAAAGGTGAAGGAGAACGGTGTCTCACTTGATTTCCCATGGGACAAAGTCAAGGCACTATGACAACAGGTAGTGTAACCAGATGTAAATGAATTGGCCAATGTGTTGGAAGCTTGAATATATGAGCAAAATCTTTGATTAATGCCTAGATGAAGTGTTATCTCATAGGATGAACACTCCCTTGTGTTTAGTTGAATGAAGAGCTTCCATTGATTTGAAGAGAGGTGTTGCATGTTAATCAACATAAATCAAGCCACAATACTTTTAATCTGGCTTGGTTGTCTGAGCACATAAAGGATATTTGCAAAGTATATGAAGTGTTACAATGAGGGCTGTCCTCCTTTTATATTTTATTGGTACTATTCATAAAGGAGATGATGATGACTTTGATGAAGCAAATATTGGGATACCAATTCAGAGGCTCGATGATGTGTTCTCACAGTAGTTTTGTTACAAATATAGGGCTAACCAATGAGCTGACCAGAATATGCGCACCAGGGGTTTCATGAAAAGGCTTTATAAAGCAATTACAGTGCAAGGCATGGAGATCCAACATAGCATAACGGGTCTTTAAAGGAGGACCATTGCTGGGGTTTTCTTCACCACTTTGTTCACTATGGGGACCGATGTATATGCAAAATTGGAAGCACAGACAAAGGCATGTGAATTGTATGGTAAAATGCTAGATACATGTGACTTCACAGGGTATAAAATGCAGAGCAACAACAAGTGTATATGTTGACAAAACCCTAATAACTTTCAAGCATAAACAAAGTAGAATCCCACACAGCAAAAGAGTGAAAGAGGCTCCAGACTATACACGTTAGTGGAGTTGTTTAAAAGCCTTTAGATTCTCACAAAATGCCTCATTCAAATCTGGTAACTCTCAAACAGAAGCAGCTAACAGTATGAAAGATACACATATTCACTCAAACACAGGGGACGGGCTGTTCAATGTGAATTAAAGTTTTTATATTGTCAGAGAGAGACATATCAAAATACTTCAATGCACCATTATTTGCAAGATATAAATGCCACAGTCTAAAAACCAAGCAGTAGCATGAAAAATGAAGAAGAGGCCGATATCCGCCGAGGAATGAAGGAGGGCTTTATGTGAAATACATGAGGTGCACCATAAATGGTTTGTGGGATGGTTTTGAAACCCAAAGAAAATGCATTGAAGAGACTATGTAGAAGTCCTCTAAGACTTTAGAAACTAAAATCAAATGCAATGTGCGGTGGGGGAAGGAGTGTTCACCCATCAAAGCTTTAGTAAAAATTTTAGCAACTTTCAAACAAAGACTCTGCCCTATGGAGAGCCCGCACACCAGAGGAGAGTTGTGGAATGCCATGAGCTACAAAGTATGCACTAAAAAGGATTTGGTGATGAGTCTTTGCAACTTTCAAAGCCAATACAGTGGGCGTGTGTAAAGTTAAGTGGCGTCAAAATTTCTAAAGCACGCCATGGGAATAGTGGCGTTTGAACTTACAGGATACACAAAATGGTTTGTTGAAAATGCTTTAGAAACTTTCAAGTTTTGCAGACACAGTCCACAACCCGCGCCAGTGAAGGAGATGCTTGTGCAAGGAAAACAGATGAGGCTCGATGGTCGTGTCTCTAAGATTTGAAATTTGCTGCAAATATACAAATGATTTATTGAAGATGCCATAGAAACTTTTGAGACAAGGCCTGTGTTATGCACGATGTGAGGTTAAAAAGAAGCCACCACGCAGAAGGAATGCCACGCACATCATAATGCATGGAGCTCGATGAGGGCAGATCTATTTGCAAAGGGAATTAAGAAGCCCGCGCGGTTTGGAGCAGGGCATGGACTTCCATCAAAACATAATGAATGGTGCCTGAAGCTGAAAACAGGGGGTCGATGCAAATCTGCTCATGGGATCGAGTTGTTGACAAAGCTTTTGAAGCTTTCAAGTAAATACAAAAGAAATGGCCACCATGAATGCCTGCAAAAATTCCAGAGCATAGAGAATACCCGAGAAAATGAACTTAGGGCAAAAATATGAGAGCAAAGAAGCTGAGAGTTAATCTACAGTGGAGATTAAGGAGGTCAGATGCAACATAATCTGAGCCCTTCCCTGCCAGCTCGCGGGTTGAAGGTGCTCACTTCTTAAAACCCGCGAGATCAGCGTAGGGTTGACACGTGGCACTGGGCCCGGGTAAGGTCTTCATCGAGCGGCAAGTCTTCAATGCACGGGCGAGGAAATATTTAATGGGACCGATGGTTTTAATTTTTTTTAATGCTTTCATTTGAAGGGAGCAAAACATTTGAAATATAAATGTTGCCCGACTTTACCCCGTTGGCTCGCTGTTTTAAATTATGTGCGTGTTAAATCTGGCAAGATAGCGGGGTGTGAGAGAAGCAAATAAGAGGTGGGCCCCGTGAGTTTTAATGTGCCCGTAAAATCTTCAGGGAAAAATATTAAAGTGTGTAGAGGTATTTTATACAGTGAATAAAGCTGTGTGAGATATTTTATTCACCCGAAAGTATTTTTCATTTTATAAGTAAATGAGGGATGTTTTAAATAAACAATTTAAAACATAAAGTGCAAAGGGGAATGTTTTACTTTGACAAAGTAAAATAATGTGTTGCATAATGAAAGAACATAAATTAAAGCTTTTCACGGGGAGCATAATTGTTTTTCACACAACAGATGAAATAGAGATATTCTCACATGGCCAAATTTTATGTTGCAAGATAACTTGGACAAAGGCAAATGGAGAGGCAAATTCAGTTAGAGGAGAGAGGAGAGTCTTTTTCCAAATTGTTGATCAACGGTGAAGGATGCTTCCAGATGTCTCCAACAGATTGATTTCCTAGCTTCTTCTATTTTCTCTTATTCTCATTCTCCTCTCATTTTGATTCTAATTCTGGGGGTTCCAATTTTGGAAAGCTCTGCAAGGCAGGCAGAAGCTCTGGGTAGATTGTAATTCTAGGATGATTGTAGTTGAGTCATTGATTTGAAAGTGTGTGTTCTGAATTAAGCTTTCATGTTTATTTTAGTTGATAATTGTCTCCATGGCTGAGATGTACTGCTCTTTTGGATTCAAATAATAAAATTGTCTGAGTCTTTTCATGCACATTTGCTACATTAGAGTTATATCTATTGTTGCCTTCTATTTTGAGAATAATGTAATTTCTTTAATGAAACACAAGTTGCATTTATTATTGCATTTTGTTCAAAGGACAATGTAATTGCTTCAACACATGTGACAGGAGTATTGTGTTTCAGGTGGATTTATAAGAAGAGTTATCGGATAAAACTTCAGTGGTCTGGTTGTCATAATGTGATAACATTTGCAAGGATCTTCAAAATATGTTTAACACTATAGGATGAAGGGTTGGTTATATGACTCCATAGCCCATTTCTTGGCACTGGTCCATTATCATGCTTCTGTTGTTTTCATTTTAGTCCCAATTCTTTAAAATCAAAATCATCTTAATTCTATGTTGTGAGTACTTGTGTTTGCCCTGTTCTCCATGCTAGTTTCTGAAATTCACTTAATGTCTTGCCAATATTGAGTGGTATTTTAGGTTTCTCGGCATATTTTGGGAGAGCATTATCTCTGTTAAGCAGGATTTTGTTAATTATGTGTTTGAATCTTTAGGTGTTGCTAAAGGGTCACCCCCTAGGTATTATAGAGCCTGAAGTGTAGGGGAAATGTGTTCTAATTCCATTTCTTGTCAGTTGCCCAAATCCCCCATTGAATCCGATCATCAGAAAGTGGCTAGTCTATAGGATTCACTGGTCTGGTGCAATTTGGAGCGCCAACAACGCACACCCTTCATCAAACATAGGGTAGGATTTATAATCTAAGTTATGTAAGAATTTGATTTGATGACCACCCAACTGATATTAGGCTAACGAGGTTTACTTGATGTTACATTGCTTGTTTTAAAGTTAGGGTTGCAACGTTGTTGGTTTAAAGATAAAACACTGTAACTTGATTGCAACTTAACTCCAAACTATCATTAAGAGTTATTTGCTTAAAGTTTACTGTGGGATGGTTGCAAACATAATGCTATTATCACATACATTAATGTAATTGGGTTTATATTAGTTACTATTGTTTAAGAACTTAGTGCTTTCTATATTCCCCAATTAGAACATCGACAAGATCATATGACGATAATATTAAAATCATTTCATACTTATTACTGTTAATAATATTAATATTAACTCTTATTATTAATATTAATATTTATATTGACGTGACAATTTTCACTAATATTATTTTTCATATAATTCTAAACAAAACCCAATTTGACATAAAAAGATATTTACTGTACTTTATATATAAATCACCAACAACTGCATCAGAGACCACCTTACCAGCAACCAAATCTTCATCAGGAACCACACCACCATGACCACCGAGAAGAGAATTCAAATTCAAACTAGGAACTCCCACCTCTTCACCAACAATCACCATTTTAATTCTTCCCTGTAGCTATTGTTGTTGCACACATGTAAATAACTCTAGTTGTCATATAGTTAGGTGGTACTTTTACTAGTATTGAGTTAAAATTGTTCCATAAATCTTTAAAGCCGCATTGATTCTTCTAGAGCTACTTTGGTATTTTAGCCTTTTCATACACAGTCTTTGATATATTTTATATAAATAAAATCACTAGACTGGTTAGTAACACAATGATTAATTAGATTTTATTCTTGGTGCAAAAAAAATATTTTCAATATTCATTTGTTATTTCCCAATGAGAATATAATATTCCTCGTGAATCTAGAATATAACCAATCTGACTGTAGATAATATAATGATCATTAACAAGGAGGTCATACGATGTTTTCATGATCACAAGTATGAATAATTTTTCATGTTTCTTTAAAGGAAAAAAATTCATGTTATATAGTGATGATCCATAAAAAATTAAGCAATACCATTTCCAAGCTTGCTTCTTAGACAATTTATTAGTGATAGCCACTCATTATAAATAGGTGATATGATTTAGTTTTAGATATTTTTTATCCATGTCAATAATCAAGTTTTACTTAATACAATTCTAAATATTTGTACAACTATCTACATTTTCGTGTAAAAAGTGGAGGAACTAAATATTACCTAATTAAATTCCTTACTAGTTTTAACTTTACCAAATGATATTAAAGTATCTATTTGTAAAATCTTCTTAATGTCACTAAATTTTAATGAGGTAATGATACAATAATTATTTTAATTATACTTCTATAATTTTTTAGGGAAAATTTATATATATATGATGGGAGAGGACCATAAAAACAATAATCTTATATAATTACTTTTCTTGTGAAAGAATATAAGATTCATATATTTTCTTAATAGAATCATCATTTAATGAACATATCCATCAATATAAACTTGATACAAGTGATTATATATCAATAAATAATATGGAACATAATACATATTCAATGGAAACTTTGGATCTTTTAAAAGAGCTGGACTTAAATAAAAGCATCAATAGTTTATCAAAAATATATCAAGCATTCCAATATTATTTTATCAAACCCATAATTAAAATTCTAGTATCATAACCATTTCATCTATAACCTACATAGATATAAAATAATGATGTGTCAATAGCTTTAAAATTTTCAACTTTTAATCATTTGTATTCTAGACATGAGATTTGAATTTTAAACTAACCGTTTTTCTCTTTTATTGAAATATATGACCCCATTTTCTAGTTTATAAGTTAGTACTATTTTAGATTAGTTTAAAGAAGAATGTATAATAACTGGTTTATAATTTTTACAATAACATTACTCTTAAGTAAACAAGTAGCTATTTTTCTTGCTTATATTGTAAAATTAGGTATTTAAAATAATTTGTGATAAATAATAAAGGCAATTTAGGATATTCAAAAAATGAATTGAAGGAAATGGGTATATTAAAATTCTATTAAAAAATAGCAATTTAACCATGCACCCAATCTATAGAACAATAAGCACTTGTGATTTAATGATGTAGATACCTATTTTTTAGGAAGATTTGTAAGTGTTTAGATTCAAACGAAGACTAATGGAAGCCATATCAAGGTGTAGCTAAATCAAAATTATAACTTATTGTAGGAGATGTGGTTCCTATCTAATCTAATATGCTCAAGTAGTCAATGATTGGATAGGTGGGAGGAGATTAGAAATGATAGGTAGCGGGTGTTTAGCTTCAAGCACTTTTCATATCAAACCGATAAGATTAATAATTAATGGAAGGTAAGGAACACTTCAACAATTAGCACTAATGCTATGTGCACTCTTGATAACAATTATGTGTTTACCCAATCATTTCATAATGTGAATTTGAGCATGGGAGCTCTTCACATCATGATATAAAGCTCTATATATCAATTTTGTATGGATAAGTTATGGGAATTGGTAGTGATCTTTCTATTAATCTACTATCTTTACCACTCAATTCACTTGATATCTTTCAAAGGTATGGGAAGGCTTAGACTAAATAGAATATTGATAGATGTAATACATGATTTACTAAGGGTGATGTCTTTATAGAATATTTATCATATATAAATACTCTTGGAGGAAGATGTTTATCTTGTTTAATGGTAAACAGGTAGATATGGGTTAAGATGCATATGAATTCAAGATTATAAAAATTGAATGTAAATAAAAAATTTGAGTAGAGATTAGAGAAAAAAATATTCTTATTTATACGAGATATTTCATATGATTAGTGATTTCATATGATGTTGTAATATTTCTTAATAGAATTAGACCAAAAAAAGGGCCTAAAAAATCATTGTTCCTTGGCAATTACTATGAAAATTATAGAGTTAATCACTATAAGTTTTTATCAAAAAAGTATTTTTTCATTCACTTCAAGGCTTTTTAAAATTAATATGTTGGTATGTAGAATTAGTAACCATCTTAATGTTGTTGAGTCTACTATATTTCTATATAGGGATCCTTTGAGATGCATATATGGTGATGATGAATTGTAAGCATAAAGGATTGTCTAAGAATATTATATTATTAATCTTTTAATTATCTAAAAGTTCACTTCAGAACTATCAAATCTAAATCTATTGATTATCAATTTCTAAGATATGTTCTTGAAGCTCTTGAAGATTACTTAACCATACTCACTTAATCCACATTACTGTTTTTTGTTATGGTTAACAATAATTTTGGACTCTTGTTTCCTCACATTTAAAATATCCATCTATGTTTATCCCTATGGGGTAAGCTGAACTTCCTTGTCATTTGATTTAAATAAAATTTATAAACTTAATGCCATCTTATCTCTATAGCAGTGTCAAGAGCACAAACATTATATATATTTCTAAAACATTACACTCCATGAAGTAGGAGTCACTATTTTTTTCTAGCATATATATAATTTGACCATCAAATATATAATCAACGTAATTATTATATTTTGAATAACATACACATGAAACTATTTAGGCTACATGAAGGGGTATGGAATATTTTGGGAAGGCACCAAACATAAATCATGGTGTAGCTAGAGAAAATTGATGGTGCCATGAAAAATGACCATCTTAACAAACTAAAATAAAGGTGTTATTCAAAGGTCATGAACATTGATTAATTACCAAGAATGGGTGTCCAAATTTATAGTGTTGCACTCTATTGCTCAAAATAATAAAACTTGGCCATTATATATGTGGCATAACCCATGACAACATGGTGCAAGGTATGATTCAACCACCAATTAGAAAATTGGAAGTAATACTATTTCAAGTGAGAGTACATCTACCTAAGAACATAGATGGAATTGAATAAAAAAATAGACATTGAAGAAATTGTGTGAGCATATAAGGTAAATCAATTAACATGAAATTATTATGTAAACATGGCACAGAGTTTATACTATCCAACAAATAATAAACTAATGACACTATAGTTTGGAGGTTTAGAGCTACTTTGGGAAGCATAGGCATGGAAACTCTAAAAATACCTAGAGCATGGGAACAGTGCATATTATAGTTGATGCCAAGTTCTAATTTAATTCCAACATTAGAGAATAGGGCATGATAAGGTTGAAGGATTTTCCATTTCCTTCATTAGTAAAAATGGGAGACATAAGTTTACCATAAAATAGATTTGAATCAATTGTATATAGATCAAATTTATTTCATGGATGATTATGATCTTTGGGACAATTTCACATTGGTGAGATCTATAAAGAAATTTTTTGTATGTGACATATTATGTTCTTTGAGATATCAAGTTGATGTGGACAACATATTTAGCTGGACCCAATACAAGTTTAAGTTTTAGTGCTTTCTTACTGTAGTGTCCCTCTAGTTGCTACTATGTGTTTCAGTTTGCTTATGTTTGTTTGCTAGTTGTTTAGCTGATTTGGATACTATATTATAGTTCTTTTAGTTAGGATACATATGTTATGTTAGTTGTTATACTCTGAGGATGATATATTTCACATCATGATCATATGGTTATGTTCATGTAATGACATTACGATTGACATGTGTGTGTTATGGTTTATGTTGTTTCTGAGTTTTAATGAGGTTATCATGATGTAATTGTTGTTTATGATATAATGATGTTTGTTAGTCTTAGTGAAGGAGACAGTGTAGTATAACTCACTCGTGAGTACCCTACTACGATGCGAATCTTCTTCACGGTGTGTTTGTCGATATATGATTATATGTTTAACAATGTTGAAGGATGCAATTTGCAGATACCGGGCATTGTCTCCACCTGCTTGACAGGTTTGAACGTGCCCTAACCCAATGGAAATATATTGTTTTGAAGATAGTGTCAGGTCTGTCATTAGCCATCATTCTTCATTGAACGAGTATCTGTTTGTCACCCATCGTTGTTGTTTTGTCGTCTGGTTCCGTTATGTCATACTTGTTTTCGTCATGTTGGAAATCCACTGATTAATTAGTTTATTGGTTAATTGTTCAGTTATTGATTTAATTAATGATGCAGAAATATTAAATTGAAATATTGATGTGCAGATAATTTAATATTTGAATTGAATTATAATGTTATTTTATTTTAAAAGGGTTTTGATTAATTATATTAATTAAAAGATATATTTATTTAAATGTAATTGTTAGTTTTGCATAATATAATATTTATTTATTTATTGTGCAAGTTTAAAATTGTTTGAAAAAAGAAGAAGATATTAATGAACAGTTGTTTCAATAGAAGATATTAGAATATCTGAAAACTTGACTTTAAGTTAAAAATGTTATCTTGAGTGTTTATTTAGTTTGAACTAGATGATCAATTTGATTTGCATGCTGACTTTGAGTTAAGTTTGGCAATCATGAGTTAATTGGATTTGAATTAAAAATATTTTGGTTGTGCAAATTCATTCACGAGAAATTGATTTAAGGAATCGGTGCTCTTGGGAAATAAAGAATTTCAGGTCTACTGGTGTTGGCTTCTATCTCCAGGTTTTCTTCTTTTGCTTTAGCATTTTCTTGTATAGAAAGCTTCTATATGAATTTTATGTCATTTGATCTTTCTTGTGGTTGAATCTGTTTGTTGAATCATCTATAAAAACATCAAAAAGAATATTGTTGTCGATTAGAAGAGAAATAGATGAGAAAAAGTTTTAAGGAAAAGAAAATGATTAAAACCTAGTTGTAATAGAATTGGATTTATCTTCTTTCCTTTTGTACGTTGTATTTGTTGAATCACGAGCTCTTTAGGATCGGGGACATCCATCTCCATTATCAAATCCCCTGTAGCCAATCTAATTATAGTCTCTACTTTATGTTGCCATGCAAATTGCTTAATGGATTCTTTTAACTTTGGTTGCCATCCATCTCCTTTGTTGGGGCATGATTATGTTTGATATCTATTGTTATTTTATATGTATTGGGTGGGCTTCTAGTTTTTAGACTTTGTGATTGGTTTGGTTAGTAGTCGAATTCAATCTGTAGAATTTTATTATGATGTTTTCCATTGTATTTGGCTATAATTTATCTTTGGAATCGGTTCCTTAAACATTCCCTTACCCTCCAACATGGCCAGTCCGCTCTCTCTAAGTTTGATCTCTGGTTTTGTTTCTCCTTAGTTGGTGCCTGTGTAGGGCCTAAGTTATTTTTAATTGGTGACTTTAGTTTGCCTCCATTCCAGCCAGTTGTTTTGCTTGGGAGTTACAACAAATCCTCTTTGTATTGTGGCATTGTGTTATGTTCTGAATCATCAATCAATAGATTTAAGAGTGGCGCAGTATTCTGGTGTGAATTAAGGTTGTGTTTATCATCACTAAACTCCTGTTTAGCATTGACAACACTTTCCTTCTTTATCATTTTTCTGATTTCAGATTATTTCATTTAGCGTCATCAATAATCTCCTTGATTCCATTAGCAACCTGTTCCAGTTGCAACACTTGAGCATAGAAGGGTGCAAGCGTTTAAATAAACTCCCCGATTCATTGGCAACCTGTATTAGCTAAAGCACTTGAACATGGTAGGGTGTATAGTTTTAAATAAGCTCCTTGTTTCCTTACGCAACCTGTCACAGCGGAAACACTTTAAAATGGTAGGGCGTATAGATTTAAATAACCTTTTTGATTCTATTCACAACTCACGGAGGCAACGCTTGAACATAAGAGACTGTAGAGATTTTATCCTTACCTTTGAATGTGAATTTTAAGCAATATTCATGTAGATACAAACCGTATTCTTTGGTGTGATTACGCTAAAACATTCGATGATCTGGAAAAAAAAGTTATTGCTGGAAACTCAACCTTTTATATTATTTTATTCTAATCTGTTGTTTTGGCTCATTTGCAAATGATAATTGAATTGCATAATTGATGTTATCTCATTATTAAGTCAAGCTATGAACAAATCTCATCTTTAGTCATTCAATTTGCTTTTGTAAACATTAGTTTTCAAACCGTATTTCCCTAATTGTGCATGCGTGTAGTAACAGATAGTTAGATCTATATATTTTATCAAAATATAATTAGATTAAGTTTGATTTTATAAATTAATATTGAAAATATGTATCTCTATGTTGATGATAATGAGGTTAATCATAGGAATAAGTTTAAGACAAAAGTATATGTTTATATTTAAAAGAATGTAAAAACTAGACTTTGTTTCTTTGTGAATTAATAAACAATTAGTTGTAATAAAAATGCTTAGATGATATTTGAATGATTCTATTTATATTAAGTTTATTTTCTTATTGATTTTTTATAAAACAAAAACATGTTATCTATTTGTCTTATTAGGTAATATTTAAGATTTTGTTTTAAATGAATATGGTATTTAAATTGTAAATAAATAGAATTATTCTTTGAACTATTCTTTAAATATTGATTAGTGTTAAAGAAAGTTCCTGTGAGTTTTATTGTTTGAAGTTATCAAAGTGGCAGTTTATTTGATGTGTTATGGGATTTTAGTTTTCCAAAGGCTAGGAAATTCTTGATTGAATTGTTTAATCTATTTGAGTTAGGAAGTTTAGCATATTTAATTCATTGTGGGGCTAGCCATGCACATTGTTTTGTTACCTATGTGGTGAATGGGAGTAAAATGTTTTAAGTCATGATTGGGTTGTGAACATGATTCAGTTTGTTTGTGCATGATGGCTATCCTTGTTGTTGTCAGATAGTGAAGTTTTGTATATAGGAAGAGTGGCTTTCGTTAGGGGCCAGAACCCTAAGACGTTGTTAGGGTAACCTATCAGAATTAGTTAATCCAGTAAAAACTTTAATTTAATGTATTAGGGGTTGGGTAGTACTTCATTAAATAAATCCAGATAAATGATTGCTTTGCCTATCACCTTAGTTCTTGCAAAGATTAAGGTTAGATTGAGATGGGCTATAATGTCTTAGTCGTTCACTTTGTCCTCTCAAAAAGTGTTACGGTACCACATGAGTTCATCTAGGGGCCGGGAATCGGTAGAGATTGCCAAGGTAACTCAGGACGAGGGCCGGTAATCTAAGAAGATTCACCAGGGTAACCTAGAACAACTGTGTGATGACACTCTTATCCTTATACATGTTTGTGGTCTCTTTTGTAGAGTTACCTCTAGTTTTGTTGTTGCCTCTGGGAGTTTGTTAGTGATCATAAGATGTAGATACAGTCATGCCATTATGTAACTATCAGCCATGTGATGCTATGTACTATTCTCTTGTTTGTTTGATTGATTGGTGGACCTTTCATTATCTCCTAGCACGGAGGGAGTGAACCTTAGGGTACCACATGGTTGGGAGGAACATGCTTTTCCTCCATTGGGTTCCCTTGCAGGTTATATAGCTTGAGACAAGATTGTTCTTAACAAGTTTCTGGATTCACTTTGTTCATGGAGTTAGACACTGAGCGTGCTCATGTGAACGAGATGGACGACTGTACATGATCACCATCTTTATTGTATACTATCTTGATAGTTATATGAGGTTTTATTGTATTATGATCTTGATGTATCTTGAACATGTAATTAAACTTTATTATGAATATGCAATTTGATCATACGTTGTTGTAATGTTCAATCCTTATGTATTGTGTCTTTGGTTTAAGGAAGTGATTTTCTTACTTGAGAATGGTTAAGTAGCGACGTCATGGAACTCTGAGGACATATGTGTAGGTGTTCACTTTGTATTTATGTTGTTATCGAATGTCATCTTTTTAAAATTATGCGGTTATTTCATTATATTTGTGTTGTTCTCTGGGTTCCCTAGCGGGGTGTTACACTTACATCTACCAATAAATAAAATTCATAAAAAAAACCTTAATTGATGTCATTTCCCAAAAAAATATTGCTCAAAAAACCCAACATTTTTTTTAACATGGTTATAAAACATTAACAATTGACAACCATGTACTATACACATTATATGTTGATGTACAAATGACATCACCAGTGACATGCCACCCAAGAGTAGGGTGTGAGGATAATGAGGTTGGGTGTGCAAGGTCCATTGCGCACACTCTTAGATGAAAATCAAGTTGGCTCTAGACTTAGGTGGTACTGGGTTTACGTAATGCACCATTTAGTAAAACATTAATATACATGGGATTAATTATCATTCTAAAGTTAATACTATCACAATGTTGTGACGGTTGTACTAGAGTTATAATTTGGATGAATAAACTCTATTTTTAAGTTTTGCTATGATAATGGTAATAACTCTATTTTTAATGCTCATAAAAAAATCTCACCCATTAGTCTTTTTATTGAGATAACATTGTCTTGACAATTAATGTCAATATTTTTGCCACTAATTATTATCTAATAAGATTGATATTAATAACAATATTATTTTACAATAATAACATTTCTCTTTTATTGCTACAGTTATAACATCATTAGTTCAATATTATCTATTATAAAATTTATTATTTATTCTATCATACTTTTCCTTGGTGTTGATGGTCACACTCCCTAGTTCTCGTTAATTATTGGAAATCATTAATAAAATCTTGTAAAGTAATTTATTATTATTATATTTTTTACTTAATTAAATATTATATAATTATATATATGAATATATAAAAAATATATTTTTACATTCTTGTTATTTATTTTACTAATAATATTAACAAAGTAGTATTTTTTATCTCCTTTGATATTATTCTATACATTTATATACATATATTGGTATGAAGCTAGCTAACATTAATAATAGTAATTCTCATATTTACAATATTAAGATTATCATTTAAACCCAATGTATTCTTCCTACTAATGTATTTAAATTTAAAATAATATATTATGCATAAATTACCTTTAAGTTCCATAAAAAAACAGACATGCTGCAAATATGATATTTATTCAATAGATTAGTAACATTAATACTAGTAATTCTCATATCTACAATATTAAAATTATCATTTAAACAAAATGTATTCTTCTTACTAATGTATTTAAAATTTAATATAATATATTAATTTACAACCTTGAATTCTAGCAAAACAAAAATAAAATAATGATACCTAAGCAAGTGATTTTTAGCGTGCATTTGGAGAAACTTGGATAAAGGTGGATGTTGGAGGCTTATTTTCATGAAGGATGTTTGGATATTGTGTGCTTGGCTCTAGGGTTCAGATTGACTTGCTGAGATGAAAACCTCTGCAAGGACACCTTTCCTCGTGTGTGGAAGACCGCATTAGGAGAGGATTTGGAGGCTTCACACAAGAGCTTCATTTGTGCCTCATAGTTGCAGGTTATAGAGTTTAGCGTTGAAGATTTCCATCTTATTTTGATGTAGGATTGTGGTTTTGGATTTTTTAATCTTGGCTTTAATTTGGGTGATGTTTAAACACTTTTGGTGGAGAATTTCTTAATTTCTGGGCATTGATATTTAGAGCCTGAACCCTCTTTTCTACTCATATCTAGTTGGTGGATTTTATTTTCAATCTGGGCATTGTTTCTTAAGAAGCCCCTTTCTTAGGCGATTCCAACAAGTGTAAGAGGGCATTTTTTAGTGAAGGATTGAATTTTTTCTTCAAGGTCACCCCCAACTGCTAGTCGTCTTTTACTTTTGGGAGTCACTTGATGTTGGTCAACCATGTAGGGTGTTGTATGTTATTTTCTATAGCTGGACAGTGAGAGGATATGTGTATTTTCTCTTGGGTTGTTTCAGACTGTGCGACTCAAACTTAGGATGAGTTTTCAGAAATTTTGGAGTTAAGAGAGACGTCCCAGCCTAGTTTGGAAAGAGTTTATGGCCTCCGTAAAGGGTGATGTATCTGCTCATTGAAAAAGTCACCAATCGGCTGCAAAGGGATTACTACCAAGTCTAAAAGCCTTTAATTTGAGATTGATATTATTTGGTATGATTGAAATAATAACGTTTCTTACAAATCTGATTATCACATCTTATGAAGTGTTCATTCTAGCATATTAGCATAGCTTTATATCATTGGTGAGGGACGAGTTCTTGAAGAGCTACATATTAGTTGCTAGGCATTGATAAGGGTGATCCCACAATAGTGGTTTACAATTTTTGGCCAAATTGGACACTCAAATTATTATTTTTAATTAAATATTCACATTCGGGCACCTATAGTGGATAAACCATGAGTAATTTGAAGATGATGCAAACTAGAGTCTCGTCACATTTTGTCTATAGATTCTAAAAATATTTTTTTCAAAAATTTTCAAATCAGATTGCAATTCTTTTTCTATCTCCCACGAAAACTAGTTTTTTTCAAAAAATAACATTTTTAAAAAGTGACGCACACTGTATAACACAACTTTTTTTCCATGAAGGATAAAATTCCAATTCTTTCAAATTTAGATTTGTAACTCGATATCTAGTGCTTCCACTTGGTTAGATATTTTTATTGAATACTTTTTCTTTAATCAAGTTTTGAAGTCAAACTAATTACAATTCAGACATAGCGCGATTGTATAACGCGTAACTTTTTTTGTATATATCAAAATTCAATTTTTTTTTTGTTGGATCAAAGACTTCAATACCTAGTGCACTCATATTTTTCATTTTTTTTTGATAATTTGCTATTTTTCCACATGTACAGAACAAAGACCTTCATTCTCGATGAAAAACCTATGTCTAATAAAACTTAAAAATCAAATACATAATAAAACCAAAAGATATTAAAATTATATTCATTCAATAGCTCGTTCTGAGGACCACCTGATTCCAAATGGGTTTTTGAAGATCCCTCCATTTTCATCCTCAACCTAAGCTCCGAAGTGCCAAAATTTAGGTTTTTTTTGTGTCTCGGGGGGGATGTGGGATAAGTGGGGTTCGTACGAACCCCTTTGCTATGCATTTTTTTGTTGTTTTTTGGTGGTTAAATTCAAAGGGGTTCACTTGAACTAGGGTTCGAGCAAACCCCTTATGGGTTCAGTCGAACCAGTAGGTTCGTACGAACACCCAAATTCACTTTTTTTTCCTTGGGGTCATTTTTTGTGAGTTTTCCTTCCTCACTTGAATTATAAACCACTATTGTGGCTTCACTTGTAATCAAGTTTGAGTTACTCAAAATTTGATGTTTGATTATGTTCAAGAAAGACTATGACATTACTATTAAATAATCAGATTGGTTAAGCTTTTGAAAGTGTTCTTTGCAAGTGTATTTCTCTTCTTTCTTTATGCTCTTGTCTATGCATTTATGCACTATCAAACACATGCAAACTTATGATAAAACCATTCCAAAATCATTCTTAAGCAAAAAAAAACAACAAGCATTAAAAACAAAGAAGTCTTGGAGGTCACACAATAATTTATTACAGCAACTGACATATCTCAAAAAAAAAATTGGGGTTGTCCATTACAGTGGTATTAGAGCTAGAATAGACTTGTCATCTAGTGGGTTTATTTTTCTATGAGCCAGAGTGATAGAGAAAGGAGATATTCAGAGAGGAGTAGAAGAAAAGAAGAGAGTTTTTGGGAACATTGGTCATCTTCTAAAGAAGCGCAGCAAATAGAAACTTCATCCAGTGGGTCTTCTAACACAAGAAGCATGGGAGACAAGGATGAAAATGGGAATGAAAGAAATAACAGGAATGGGAGAAACGAAGAACCTCCAGACATAATGGAAATTTTACTTGACACTTTGGCTAGGGGACAACTAAGGGTAGCACAACACCAGGAAACAAATGAAAGGATAGCGGATTTGGTGCTCAAAATGGATCAATTGGGTCAAGGAAATAGGATAGGATAGCAAGGAGTTGGTAACCAAGGGGCTTTGGCAAGACCTCTTATGCCAAACTTTCCTTTGAGGATAGAAGCTCTGGTTAATCCAGAATTCACATTCTTGGAACAACAAGATCAGTTTAGATAGGATTGGGTGGATGCAAGACCTGATTTTCAGATGGATATTTGACTTTGAGACTATATTGACTTGAGGATGAGACACTCTAATCACAGGGGGAATAGAGACTAGAAATATGAACTATGAAAGAAAGTAGGGAAGTTCACACTTATTTCGATGGGTCCAGAAAAATGACAACAAGGGCGTGGGTACAAAAACTAGACACCTACTTCACACTAAATCCTATGCCAGAGCTTGAGTCTATTCAATATGCATTTATACACTTGGATGGTGTGGCTCATGAGTGGTGGTACAATGGAATGATAACTTTGGGTCATGCACAAATTAATTCCTATAGGGTGTTCACTGAAAGGCTAATTGAGAGATTTGATAAAAAAAGATCTCGAGTTGCACTTCAAGGAGTTAGCCCAACTCAAATAGTGGGGTTCTATAGATTCATAAATATCATAATTTCAAAAGCTTTTAGTGTTAGTAACTAACATTTTTGAGAGGAGGTTGATTGTATTATTCATTGATGGATTATCTGACCCCTTACGAGGTTGGATAAAGGCTTTTAACCCTCCTAGCCTTCAAGAAGCCATTAAAAAGGCCAGACACATGGAGACTTCAACATTTAAAAATAAATTTCAGTCAAAGGACCTATAGCTCAAGAAGGAAAAGGATAAGAAAATTGACATCAAAGAGCAAGAGCAGTGTAAGAAAAACTACACAAGGTTAGACACTGAGACTTTGAATGAACTTAGGAAGAAAGGATTATGTTTCACATGTAGAGAACCTTATACACAAGGCCACAAATGTGTTGTCAAGGAAAAGGCATTGTTAATAGAGTACCAATCTGGTGAAGAAAGTGAATCAAAAAAATCAGACCAACAAGCTAATTCCGATGAAATGGAGGTGGAAAAGACATCGAAGGGGAGTGATAAGTGGTTGGACCATGATGGGACATTTTCCCAACTTCATAGCTTCCATGAACATCAGTCTTTGCATATTAGAGGTGTGTTACAGGGGCAGCATATGTTAGCCTTGATTGATACAGGAGCTACTCATAACTTCATCATTGATGGTTTAGTGGTTTGAAGAGGACTTTAGAAACAGGAGGTTGGTGGGTTCAAGGTTATGGTGGTTGATGGTTTCACTATTTAGTGTAACAGGATGGTTCCCTAGTTGAGCATCCTATTGAGAGGACATGAAACTAAGGAGGACTTCTACGTGGTGAACATTGGAGACACATATGTAGTTATGGACATTCAATGGCTACGTTCTTTGGGGGAATTTACCTTGAACTTTCAGACATTAGAACTTAAATTCAAATCAGAAGGTAAGAATGTGGTTTTGAGAGGACTATCACAGAGTGGACCACGTGCAGAGTCTAACAAGGAGAAGGGAAAAGACAAGGCAACAACCTTTAATGCTTCTTTGGAGCTGTCTAGAGTTCTTGTGAATGCTAGTTTCATGTCGGGTAATGTTGTAAATGATAACACACCCCTCGTAGTTTGTACAGTTGAAAGTAATCAAGTTGAGGCCTTCAAAACAATAACCCAAGATGATTGCCACAGTGTACACAAAGAACAAAACAAACCACTTCCTGATACATGAAAACTTGATGAGATGGTACTTCTATTCAACAAAGAGCCAACATGGGATGAATTTACTTTTGATTATGGAGTTGCTCTAATTTCTATTCAATAATCAAGCATGGCTGATGGCATTAATGATGATTTTGGTCTTGATCTTGTTAGAGAGAACAAATCAAATTTATCTTTTCTTATAGTTGATCATGAGCCTAAATCAAGCAGTTTTGCTAATTTGGATTCACAATTAGATTTTGAGGGGGATCAACAATTGCTTTTTGATAATCCCTTATTTGAGATATGAGCTGATAGGGTATATGACAACCCACTTTTTGAGCTGGAAGATGAAATTACTCCTAGCTGTTGCACTACACTGGATGAAAATAGCAAGGTATGGGATCCAGGTGTAGCTTCTAGTAGTGAAGTGTTGACTCAAGAGTGGACTAGTGGGATTATTTCTAGCTTCAAAACCCAAGCAAATGTTCTAATAAACTTACATACGATTCCAATTGGTGACCAACAGCTGAGTTTTACCAGGTTGAGCTTAGGTGTCAGAGATGATTTGGTATTAGGGGATGACTCTTCAGCTTATATCTTGTCTCCTCCTACATATCCAGTGGAATCGTGGATTAATTATTGTTGCTTGCGCTTTCTTGAGTTGGTTATACAGTCCTTGCTCGATGAGATGATTGATTTTGAGTTGGGGCAACCGATAGTGAGTACCTTTCCAACTTCTGTGCTCCCATTATTTGCCTCCATTTTGGTGAGTGACGCTAAATACAATTATTTCATGGCGTGAGCATACTTTGCTACAGTTGATGGTTCACTGTTTGCAACAGTTTGGGCTAGGAGAGTACAGTCTAGGCACTTGGGGTTGGAAGTGATGTTCAGTATGACACAACCTCAACATGATAGTTCTTTCCTGAGGTTCACAGGGAATCTGGGATTCACATCGGGTTTAGAGCAGATGTTGTTTGGGATGTGAGAGTCAGTGTGGATTTTCTCAAGTTTACTCCGATAGCACCTTCATTTGGTTCTTTGGAGAGACTTATTTTTGAGGAATGGGTTGAGTTTGGTTGCTACATTTTCACTCTTCTTACAGGTGACATTCAGGAGACTTCAGGTGTTGATGCCTTACAGGACAGGGAGTTGAGCCATAAGAGCTATAGACCACCTAGACTTATTTGGGACCTGGGGATCATTTCAAGTTTCAACATGGTTTGGATGTGGATTGCAGGGCTCACTAGAATTGCTTGAGGACAAGCAATCTTTGGGAAGGGCAGACTATAATGTCCCCATTTCTACAACTTCTTTTAGCTGGGTTGATTCTGTCACACTTACTATCTTTAGTAAGTTATCTTTAGCAGGGGGTCTAGCACGGTGCTTCGGTCTTTGGAAAGCCTTTTCAAATGTTTTAGCTTCTCACAAGCTCAAGCTTTAGGACATTATTTACTATTTTTAGGACTTACCAAAAATAGTAAGTCAATTAGGGTTGACCGAACTTGGTCAAGATGGTCTCAACAGTACGAACTCAGTCAATACAAAGTTACTAAGGTTGAATCATTCAAAAATTTGAATAATGTTTCAAAAATGAGCTTTAATAAGGTAACTTTATATTATGCTATTGAGGGTCATAAGGGGACCATTTTGTACCATGGCACCTAGTTCAATGACTTAAAATCATTTTAAAGTGCTTTTGAAATATTTAATATTGCAAAAAGGGGGGATGGACACCTAAGGTAATAAAGAAGTTAATTTTATTTAAAAAGGTTAACGTAAAAGTTGAGATTAAAATAAATATTTTGTCTCCTTTCTGGATGCCAAAGTGAGAAGACAAATTATTAAAAATGAAATAAAATAAAAAACAAGTGAGTTTTAGCCTACATTTGGAGAAACTTGGATAAAAGTAGATGTTGGAGGCTTATTTTCATGAAGGATGTTTGGATATTGTGTGCTTTGGCTTTGGAGCTTGGCTCTAGGGTTCAGATTGACTTGCTGAGATGAAAACCTTTGTAGGGACACCTTTCCTCATGTGTGGAAGACCACATCACGAAAGGATTTGGAGGCTTCACACAAGAGCTTCATTTGTGCCTCATAGTTGCATGTTACAAAGTTTGGAGTTGAAGATTTCAATCTTATTTTGATGTAGGATTCTGGTTTTGGCTTGTTTAATCTTGGCTTCAATTTGGGTGATGTTTAAACACTTTTGGTGGAGAATTTCTTAATTTTTGGGCATTGACATTTAGAGCCTGAACCCTCTTTTCTCTTTTCTGCTCATATCTGGGTGGTGGATTTTATTTTCAATCTAGGCATTGTTTCTTAAGAAGCCCCTTTCTCAGGCGATTCCAACAAGTGTGAGAGGGCATTTTTCAGTGAAGAATTGAATTTTTTCTTCACGGTCGCCCCCAGCTGCTAGCCATCCTTTACTTCTGGGAGTCACTTGATGCTGGTTGACCATGCAGGGTGCTGTATGTTATTTTTTGTAGCTGGACAGTGAGAGGATAATGTTATTTTCTCTTGGGTTGTTTCAGACTGTGCGGCTCAAACTTAGGATGAGTTTTCAGAAATTTTGGAGTTAAAGAGATACGTCCCAGCCTGGTTTGGAAAGAGTTTATGACCTCCATAAAGGGTGATGTATCTGCTCATTGAAGAAGTCACCAATCGGCTGCAAAGGGATTACTACCAAGTCTGAAAGCCTTTAATTTGAAATTGATATTATTTGGTATGACTGAAATAATACTGTTTCTTACAAATCTGATTATCACATCTTATGAAGTGCTCATTCTAGCATATTAGCATAGCTTTATATCATTTGTGAGGGACGAGTTCTTGAAGAGTTGCATATCAGTTGCTAGGCATTGGTAATCAAGTCAGAGTTACTGAAAATCTGATGTTTGATTATGTTCAAGAAAGACTGTGACATTACTGTTAAATAATCAGATTGGTTAAGCTTCTGAAAGTGTTCTTTGCAAGTGTATTTCTCTTCTTTTTTTATGCTCTTGTCTATGCATTTATGAAATATCAAACACATGCAAACTTATGATAAAACCATTGCAAAATCGTTCTTAAGCAAACACAAACAACAAGCATTGAAAACAAAGAAGTCTTGGATGTCACACAGTAATTTATTACAGCAACTGGCATATCTCAAAAAAAATAAAAAATAAAAAAAATTGGGGTTGCCCATTACAAGGATTGAAATGTTTGGAAGGAGTTTGGAAAAGAATTGGAACTCAACATCAAGTTACATTTGAAGTCTTTAAGATAGGATTCTACTCCTTTTAATTTGTTTATGTATGAATATTTTACATATTGGTGTTGTTGTGTGTAATTTTCTTGTCGTGTGTAAATGTTTTGTTGTGTGAATTAAGTGTGTTGGGTTGGCTCCCCAAATTTTGGTTGTGAGCAACCTATGTGTGGGGATTGGTGAAGAGAGATCCTCATAGGAACTTGATTTCAGTTTTTGGAAGGAATGGGTATGAGTATCCTTTTGTGTTAAAATGGGATAGTATGGGTGAATGAATGATTTAAAGGAGGTTTTTGATATAAAAACTTGAAATGTTAGAAGTGTTTATTGCAAAGAAATTTCCCCATGGCTGTGATCCTCTTGCTTCTCCTCTTAAAAACCAAGAAATGGTTTTTGTGTTATGATATCTTCTTGCATAAATGTGTGTTGCAATAGTATGAAATATTCTGAAATAGTTTCTTGTGTTTGGGGCTATTTGTGTGTAACCCAGTCTCTTTGAAAGCCTCCTAACTCGGGGGTGACTGGTTTTCCAATCAGATCAAAGGCTAGGAGGTGAGAATGACTGGTTTCCCAATCAAAGGCTAGGAGGTGAAAACTAAAAGGGCTTTGGAAGGATTTCTATTCTGTGTAGGTTGGGCTATTGCCAAACTTGCAAATTGGAGTAATAGGTTATTGTGGAGTGAAGATGTGTTGGAATGTTAATAATGTTATTTTGTCCTTAAAGACCTATGTTAGCTATGTTCCAAATGAATGTAGTGGTGCTCATAAAATGAAATTATGTCATTCTGTCAGAAATTGGGTTACCAGCGTGAATGTCATCTATGTCTATCTGCAATAACCTTCGTTTCTTCCACCATTTTACGGCCATATCTTCACAATAAGAGTGTAAAACAAAAAATGTATACAACCCTAAGTTAAAAGTATAAGTGATTAGGGTTGTTGTTAGGGTGAAAGGTCACCCCATTTAATTACCGTTGATTTTTATAAATCTAACGGTGGATAAAAGAATTGCAGTTTGGGCACCACACTTGGCTGGTCCCATTTAAAGTCTGTGTACATTTTTCTTCTATCTGTTAATCTATCATAACATTCTCGCGAATGAGCCAAAGATAGAGTTTAGAATTATTAATCTTTATTAACCTCATATTCGTGACTAAGTACTAGCTCCATCATTTTATTCACATTAATAGTAACATTGATGCAAATTACTGGTGATAAAGTGATTATAATAATAATATTTATATCTTACTATTAACTTTAATATTATCATTATCAAAAAAATTACTATTAGAGTTAATAAGAAAGTTAGAAATAATATAAGCATTAAAACTTACAAATAAAATATCAATATTTAAATTTACTTAACAATTATCTGTGGTGAATATATTTGTGAGAAGATATAATAAAAACAAGGTTATAATGGTACTAAGTTCTTGTCTAGAAGGACAGTTTTGTTTTATGACTTGTAAACTAATCAAGAACAACAATGATTCAATGGAATTTGGATAAGGTATACAATCATTAGTTACTAGACATAGAGAAAATAAAATATTTAAGAAAATGTTGAGGCTCAATTTCTCTCCTAAAGTCTCGACGAGCATTTGATCAACCCCTTGTTTTAAAGGAAAAAAATCACAGTAACAATTTACCCTTTTATGTTAAAGATTAATAGTCATCTTTTAATGCATGCTTGTAATATTGAGGATTCTAGAATGCCTAATAGAACTATTGCATTAGATAACTTATTCCACATAGGTTATGAGAAGAGGAGCCATATAGAATTTATAAAAAGTAAAAGTCATAGTTTTAAAAGTTAAAAGTGAACGAAATTAAAAGTGTACACCTGGCAGCCAAAGATGTCATCATATTTTCCATACAAATTAGGCATTTTAAGAATTAGTTTACGATGAAAAAAATATGAGAGAAATTGATAGTATGGATTGTGTAAAAATAATAATCTGGTTGATTCAGAAATTCCCAACAAAAAAGTAACAAATTAGCCACAAAATGATCCCAAATAAAGTAATATAACATGAATGTGAAAAGCCTTTTATATAAACAAACATGTAAGAAGTTTGTTATCAATAGGCATTTGTTAAGCTTTTGTTAAGACAAATAGTCATAGGGATGGAACTTGTTTAACAAAGTCTATGGAGCTAGTTTTAAAGACTTCAAATAGGTTTGCATAACAATGTTGCGCAAACAAAATATTTGAGACAATAGTTGGTATAGTTTTCCACAATTCATTAAGTTATAGAATGTAAGCTTTTGGATTAAACTATGTATGTGAAAGAATATGCACAACTTAATCCAAAAACTTACATTTTATATTTCATACAAGTCATTTCTATGAATTGCAATAGAAAAAAGTGATGAAACAATCAGTGTATTGTCAAAACCAAATCTTAAGAAGTCTTATCAGTCTTACAAGGATTTAAAATACATTAAAAACAAAAAGATCATTTTATGATGGCAGTAACATAAAAAAATATCCAGACAAACAAAAAAAATTCAAATAACATTCTTATAGGATCAAAACTAAGCTGAAGTCAATAAAATGAACAAGTATGTAAAGCTTCCTAAAATGTGTTTTCCTAGTACATGTGCAACTATTATATTAAGGAATATGCATGCAGGGAGAGAGCTTAGTCGATAAGGAGAATGAGAGATGAAACAATGTATCATATCGAAACCATATCTTAACATGACTCGTCAATTTTACAAGAAAATCTTTAAGATACATTAAGCAAGAACAAAAAGATTTTTAAAATACCAAATGTCAATTGGATCATACTAGGATCACAGTAAACCCAATATTTAATGCATTGCCCAAGAAACAAAGTACAACAATAACTAAGATTAGATTCCATAAGGATTCCATTTGTCCAAAATTTCACCAACCCAATGCAACAGAAATTCAATGCATTCAGGTAGATGGATGCTTTGAAATAAATTTTTGAATAAGCAAAAGAACAAATCCTTGTATTCAGGATTTACAATAAGCTGGAGGGAATCTGAAGCAACCAATATATGCACTGAGAGTCGATGTATCTATCTGCTAAAAAATACTTCAAGATCCCAAATCATAGAATAGACATAAATGTGACAGACATATATCTATTCTTTCCCTTGGAGTAAGTACCAGACTAGGAGAGCTACACAATAAAATGAGCATTAGAAATGAATTTATGAAAAGAAAATTTGAGCATACATAATTTATAGAGCCGTATCACTCATTTTCAGGTGCCTGGGTGTTGTCTATGTCCACGGGCTCAGAAGGAGGTGCTTGCCCTTCTGGTGGAAGTGACGACAAATTATAAAAACTTTAATTGAAAACAAGGAAATGAGCTTGTATAATAGCATACCAGATTTGCTGACCGAGGAATCTGTCTAAGAGTGACTATATGACTTCCAAAACTTATCAGATGAGTGCATATGTTCACGTGACCGGTGATGCTGATATGACATGCCCTCTGGTACCACGGGTTTGGGGGAGACTAGACCTCGTGACCTCTTGCCTGCAACAAAATGCTTATGTTACAATGAGTTCATTTTCACAGTTAGTTTGACATTTTGAATCCAACCTGATACTGACTTGTCATTTAGAGGATCCAACTTCTTTTGGGAAGATGTCCCACATTGGGTTTCTCTAGGTTAAATATGGTGTCAAGTTGTGTGTGGTAATGGAGCCATTCCTCCTATTCTCTTCAATTTCAAACTGTTGCAGCTTGAATTCTGATTAATTAGTGTCTCAATTTGTTTCTATTGCAATTTAAGTATAGTTCTCGCTGTAGTAACAGTACATAGGATAAGCAAACATTAAACCTTCGTTCTTAGCTTTTGTGATTTGGGACTTAAATTATTTCATATTTATCGCATTATTATGACCCAAAGTTCCATTGGGTCGATGAATTTAACAAACCAAATTTTATATTATTTAATCAAGGGAAAAATGCAATCCACATTTCTATCTGACTCACATGATCTTGTCCTTCGACCATAATCTCATCATTTGTATCTATAGAATCAAAAAATTGGTTCACCTTCACTAAATATCTAAACACACAATATAGTGTTAACAAACACATTTAAGAGTCTATTGTGTAAGGATTGAGTTTTTGTACTTCTGTGTGTCTTAGTAATATTTCTATTATTACTTTCACATTTTTTAAGATAAAACAATGCAATATGCTTGGGATGAAAGATTAATACAATTAGTCATATGAATGTTGGCGCAATACAATGCTTATGATTCTTTTGTCTTGAACCAAGGTTTTCTCCCTCATTTATGACACTAATGACCTAGGGTTTGCCTTTAAATATAAGAGCATAGATCTCAATTAACACTCTAGCATGCAAGACAACAAATAATGGTTAAATTTTGGGATGAATTTGGATCATATGTGATAAGAAATTTTATTGAATTTAGACATACATGATCACTTCTATGATTCATCCATGGAGCATCAGAGCATCATTGTTTAGTGTTTTGACCATTAGCTCATGTGGTGTGACTTGTCATCTTTTATAAGATGGACTTAATGAGCTAAATGTGGAAAAAAATTGAATAAATTGTACCAACATTTGAAGACATATACATTCTTATCACTCCTGGGATGTAGGTCCATGATTAGAATCATATTGAGATCCAATGTGTACATCTTATCATATTCATCTAATGTAGGTGCTTCTACATGTTTCCTTGTGCATTGAACATTACACTAGAATTTTTGGTGGATGTATAACATCATGTTTTCTTGCACTTACTCTACATTGGAAGAGAGTTTGTTTTAACAAATAGTTAGCTTAAGAGAGTTTGGTAGTAGATAAAGAGCATCATATATTATATATCAACTCAAAATATTGTAATTGAAAATCCGTGATACATTTGTTATGCTTGTATTAATTGTAATTTGAGACTAACATCCCATTTTATTATAATCACTTATGAAAATGCTATTGATGTATTTTAGACTATGAAGTAATAAAATCATTATTCTTTTTTTCCAACCCATTTTGGCTATACAAATTAAATGAAACTTTTAAGTATTTAATTTGTTGATTAGATTCATCATATATATATTTTCTTTTGCTATTTAATAATAATCAAAGGCATTTATATGGATTTTCACATGATTGATATGCTTTATGTATTCAATTCAATTCAACAGATATATACATTGTGACAACCTATATAGGGGTATAATGTACATGTATGGTTTGTAACAAGGAGAATACTCATTATAAATTTGTTAAGCTTAGAACCTTAAGGGAACCCCCCTTGGCCTTGAATAACCAAAAGTGAAGGAGGCCTTAACCAACCTTAGTAGTTGGTCCTTGGTTGCCCAACCTAAATATAGGTTTGTGATTTTCTTCTTAGATTTGACACCTCTATCACTTCGGAAAATTATCCAACCTTAGGGATTTGGGGCTTACAACTCAGATCACCAATAATTTCAATCCTATTAAGATATACAAACTATTACTCAAGTATACAATTATGAGGAAATCCACATAGAACCTGGAAATCACTACTAGGAGGGCTAGTATGCTAATTTTTTTGTTGAAATGCTTGAGTATTGTTTATGATATTGGTAGATTAGTAAATTGATAGTACTCCTTGGCAGTCAATCTTAGTGGCCTATAAATTGTAGGTAAATCTAGTTCAGTTCCTTGATCAAATTTGTCCTTCGAAATGAATTATCTTTGCCTTGTATTGATGCAAAATCATACATGCTTGCTATAACTAACATATATTACTACACATTCCAAGTGTTAATCAAACCAGAGAATCAGAAAAAAATTGTGGAAACTTAGCAAGAATTTGATGACATTCAGAATAGTTGTGTATAAATAATAACACATAAATGCATGTTTTTCATCCTCTTCTTATCTACTCATACTATTTGATGCAGCGGATCTTGACTGGAAATGAATGCTCCATTGAGTCCATAGAATGAGCTACTAATAACATTGAAGGGAGGTGGCCTATAGTGGATTTGTTTCCTCTCTTTTAAAATTAAGCTTAGTGGGGCCTAAAGCTTCACATGTAAGGGATGGCCAATTTGAAATGGATTAGCTAAGAGTAAAGGATGTTCTGGGACAAACATAATTAAACAAAGCACCAATAATACATGTCAGGGCATGGTAGAGTACAAGTAGTAGTTGGACTAAGAATGTATAATTCTTCAGGAAATAACCTCAAGTAAAATAACCAAAGGCACCCAAGGCATCATTACACCTTCTCACAAATAAAAATTGGAAATGAAGTTTTGTGAATGGATTTAATAGTCTGTGTAGCTATGGAAGTGGTGACAAATTATAGAAACTTTGTTTGACAAGAGGGAAATGAGTTTGTATAATAGCATAACAAATTTGCTGATCGAGGATTCTGTCTAAGAGTTTGGCATTTTCAGTCCAACCTGATACCAAATTGTCATTTAGAGGATCCAACTTCTTTTGGGAAGATGTATTTTCTTCCCAAATTAAAAGTTCTGTTGGGATCCAACAAACAGTATGCTTCATGGCCTGATAACTAAGATAAAGGAAACGAAGGGTTTAATCATACAAAAGGATATTGAATTCCAAGACTTCAAGAGAAAATTGAAAATAATCTCAAAGTATTGGAATAATGTGGATTGCAGTATCAAGTATTCTTATCTGATTTTGAGATCAAATTTTCTAAAGGAGTACTTCGACAGAGAAAATCAAGAATAAATTCAACCAAGGTGCACTAAAGATATCAAGTCTTGTTATCTGATTTTGAGATTATTCTTTATAAAGGAGAACTTCAACAGAGCAAATCAGGAATGAAGGAATCCAAGGTGCACTTCTGAAAATGTAGATTCGGTTGATTTTACATTAAAGAAAACTATGGGTTTGTTTGTGTCTACAAGATTTGTGGAAACTGAATTTCATTGGATGTGTTTAATAATACATAAACTGGTTTGATGTCAAGTACCAAAAAAAAATTCTGTGGAAAAGAAAATCAGAAGATAATGGAATTCACGATTAAAACTTACACCTGCATGGGGAGGATGAAAGTGCTAATTGATGTTGTCAAAGAACAAATAAATGAAAATCTAATGATTTGGACTCTGAAAAACATGAAGGCTTAGCTAACCAGAGACTCTGTTATCAATTTAAATAGAGTAGGTACTGATTATAGTGCCTGTCAGATTGAACTATCTACTAGACATTAAGAATTAATTTACTTAGAATGTATTTTCAAAAAATGTGTAATAATCTTTTGGAAACGCAAGGTTAACCAATGAATAATTGTCAGTTGTAAGGCTTTAAATGGGGGATGAATATTCATTTTATAGGTTGGAGAATTTCAAATGAAGAGATAGTTTTAGTTTCTTCAATCTGAATCTGAAGCTATTATAGAAAATGGAAAACTAGGGTTTTCTGTTGACAATGAAGACTATTCATACTCTCATCTCTTGCAGGACTACCCATCTATGAGATTCATAAAAAACCCAAGAGAAGCACATGCACACATTATCAAAAAGGGAATAGAGCCACGGTTGTCTTTTTCCAATTACCTTCTTTATCGGTACAACAAATCTGGTGAAGTAGATGATGGGCGCCAACTGTTCGATAAAATGTTTGAACAAGACATCAGCTCATGGGGACACATAATTGCTGGTTATGCTCTAAATAGGTGCAGTTTCAAAGCATTTGAACTGATTCTTTTATTGCAAAGATAGAGAAGTGAATTGAGAAGTTTATCATCACTAGTGTTGTGTAAGCACATGCAGTGGTTTAGATGATTTTGAGCAGGGCATGCAAATGCATGCTTATGTTATTAAATCTAGGCTTGACTGTGGTGTTGGTATAGGAACTACCTTGCTTACTATGTATTTGAAGTTTGGTAGTATAGATTATGCGCACAAAGTGTTTGATAGAAAGAGGAAGCCAAATGTTGTCCCTTGGGCAGCTATGATTGGAGGGTATGCCAAAAATCAACGAGGCAAAGAGGCCCTCCAATTATTTTCTGCAATGAGAAGTTCACAATTGAAACCAAACCACTTCACCTTTGCAAGTGTGTTCAATGCGCTTACTGCCCTTGGAGTTTTAGAAGGGAAGGGAGTCCATGCTTGCGCCATTAAAACATGATTTGAAATTGATGCAAGCGTAGGCAGTGCCTTCCTTACTATGTATATAAAATGTGGGAGCATGGAAGACGCATTCAAAATGTTTGAGGGCATGCCTACACAATGTTGTCTCCTGTACTGCAATGATTGGCGACTATGCATAGAACGTGTGTGGTGAGGAGGCACTGAAACTCTTTAGCTCTATGCTACGAACACGAGTAAAGCCTAATGATCTCACCTTCTTTGGTGTGCTTAGTGCTTGCTTAACCCAAGCAACTCCCGGGCAGGGTAAAGAGGCTCATGCTCAGATTGTTAGAAATGGTTTTCATTCAAACCTAATTGTTGGTAGTGCTCTCATTACAACGTACTAGGGTTGTGTTCATACCCAGTACGCAGAGTCAGTATTTGAGAGAATGACTAAACTTAGAATTATAGTGCCATGGACTGTTATGCTTATAGGATATTCTCAAAATTGGCAATATGAGGAAGTTCTAAAACATTTTATATGCATGCGACAAGAAGGCTTGAAACCAAACCAATTCACCTTTGCAATGTTCTCAATGCATGTGCGAACATTGAAAGTCTGGGACAAGGGAAGCAACTTCATGGTTATATTGTCAAAATTAAATTTATGTCAAATGTTTACGTAGGAAATGCTCTTGTTACTATGTATGCTAAATATGGAAGCATAGAGGATACACATGATGTTATCAACCAATACCTGATTAAGATCTTGTTTCATGGAATGCAATAATTGCAGGATATGCACAACATGGAAATGGTAGAAAAACCCTTAAAAGTATTTAAACAAATGCAACAAATAGGCATTGCGCCAGATCATATCACCTTTGTGAATATGCTTTCTTCTTGTTCAAATGTTGGTCTCATGGACGAAAGTCGCTACTACTTTGGTTCCATGACTTGAGAACATGGTATAATTCCATGTCTCTACACTATAATTGCATGGTAGATCTTCTTGCCCGTGCAGGGATCCTGGATGAGGCAAAGGAAGTAATTGGTAAAATGCTATTAAAACCTGATGTTAGAGTGTGACAGAACTTGCTCGGTTCCTCCAGAATACATGGTGACATGAAGCTAACAGAGCATGCTACAAAATGTATTCTTAAATTAGAACCAAATAATGCTTCAACATATCTGCTACTATTAGATATACACGCTACAACTGAGAGGTGGGATTCTTTAGAAAAGATTAGGAAAATTATGAAAGATAGGGGTGTCGAAGAGGAATCGGGATGTAGCTGGATAGAAGTTCAGAACAATGTACATACTTTTGTTTCCAGTGATAGATCACACCCACAAGCAGAGAAGATCTATGCCAAAATGGATGAATTATCTTGGAAAATACAAGAGGAAGGATATGTTCCCAATACAAAATTGGTGTCACGTGATGCAGAGGAACAACAAAAGGGAGAAAAAGAGCTGTAGGGCAGCAGGGGTTCCTGCCAAGACTGGCATAACAGTTTTGGCAATCCTAGACCAGGTATTATGAGTAGTGACAGTACAAATCCTTGCTAAAATTAAGGTAGCTTTTGATAATCTATGGCACACAATCTAGAGAATGGCACCGGCTGCAATGTTTGTTTGCGTTCTCTCCACAAAATAGCATTACCAAGCCAACAGTATACCTGCAAAACAAACCTCCCAGAATGAGCCTTAGCATATCCACTCACCAACCAAGCTCTCTTAATTCTCCCCACCTCTTCTATGGGATAGTGAACATTCCAACAGTATGCCATGGTCAGTGGTGTCCATCGTCTCAATGTGTGACAAGAGTTAACATGATCATTGGAAACTAAGGCCCCCACTGCCATATCAATAGAAATGCTTTTAACATTGAGGCACACCCATCAACTTTTTATCTTCGTCATTACAAAATAAGTGATCCAGCTTGTAACTTGTCACTCTACAACACATCATGTGCTCTAGTAAATGAATCTCATACTACTCAGAGGAAAAGGTAAGTGGGCGATGAACTTTTTAAAACAAGGGGCAGTTTGAAATGGAGTTATCCACACCTTCCAAAAAATTGCAAAGGGAAAGAAAAGAAATGTATTGCATACAATTTCCTCACATACAACGTACAACAGTTCTCAAAACAACAACACCCTTCCTCTCATACAACAAATAGCCCAAAAACGAATATTGTTATTCAATACAAAATACATAAGCAGCCATAGTACTTAACTTTCCAGAATTGATGAGTTCTGCATTTACTACGAAAGAAACCACATACAGATATGTGAATCCTCTTCAAAAAAATTGATATCCAATGACAATTATTATAAATTCAACACTTCAATTGAAAATAACTAAAAATTAAAAAAATTGTTAGGTCCTAACAAGAAATCCTTTACAATGCTCTCATCTTAATTAGCAAAAATGCCATACTATGCATCCTTGATTCCTCAGCTAAACATTTGCTGCCTAAACAATCAAATAATCAAATTCTAGTATACTTTTTGATAAATAGGCAAAGAAGATAACATGGTCTTCTATGGACAATGTGAATAAGGATAGTGCATTCAAGCCTACTGATCATTACATAAATGAAATTGAAAATCATTCTATGTCTAGGCTCTGCTTTTAGAACTGCAATTGTGTTAGGAGATGTTTTCTTTGAATTTTCTCCATTTCAGATTCTTTGCATATTGATATGTAGATAAATATTAGAAAGCAAGTGTCATATCCAGAAGAATGATTTTGGAAGGGTAACCCAAAAAATGAAGCCTGTTCTAGTACTTGAGTTTTAAATCTACTCAACTATGTAACATCAAATGCAATATTATATACAAAAAGCTCAAAATGACATTTAAGTACTCTCATTGTCATTTTAATTTCGATAAGCTATATAAATTAGTGCAACTGGCACAATCAAATCCATAAAAACAATCAAACAAATGTAATAAGTCAAATTACAGGTGAATATAGCAGCCACTCTCCTGAGTCAGTTTGATTGCATAGGTTAAATTTTTATCTCCTCAAACTGTCCCTATCAATAAAGATACAAGACATTTTTATAATACAAAATTCTCAAGGAATCCAACATTATTATATGCATATTACGGCGTTCATATTACCTGCCAGTTGAAATCCCATGGTACTCCAGCATTTGACGGATTAGAGCTGCGCCATAATGAAACTCTGCACCCTTATCTCATCCTTCCTGCACACTCAGCTGTACTCTTAGTTAATTGTAGCTAGACTATTACATATCTGTACACTAAGTTATAGTTAGTTGAGCACATGGCATGACATAAGGAGGCGGCATCCATGGGGTCAATACTTTTCTAGTACAAAAGTTGTCTTTCTACCAAAAGGGAATAGAATAAACCAATACATGAGAAGTATATGAGGTGCTCGTTCATATTATAAAATGATCTATCTTTGATTGGCTGGTAAAGATGCATTTTCTGGATTTGTTTCATTATATTACCATAGTGGTGTTGAATCTTATTGATACTCTTTTGGTGATTTATTCAAATATGTGTAGGTTGTCTATGGGCAAAAGCCCATTGGTTTTAGCTTGCACAGAACAATCACATGGGAAACTATTTTGCTTAAGTGAGCACCATGAATGGCCTTTTTATAGGTGTATTATTTGATCTTTACTGATTATGTTAAGCCTGAACTGTGATAGGATGGCACTGACAATGGTATCAATTTTGCTAGATCAAATGACAGTTTTAACGTGATAACGTTTGATGATTATAACATGTTCAGTATGACACAAAATAGGGGATGCTCTGTTTTTACAGAGTTTGCTAGAAAAAAATGAAATATCATGATGCAAACATTTAGGCAATGTATTTTAGAGGTGGAGATTTTTCTTCTTAAAT